>SJYA01000729.1:538679-594661 GCA_006410615.1 Neotragus moschatus | reverse complement strand
TAGTGATGCTTTCTAAGGCCCACTTGACTTCACATTCCAAGATGTCTGGCTCTAGATTAGTGATCACATCATCATGATTATCTGGGTTGTGAAGATCTTTTTTGTACAGTTCTTTCATGTAGTCTTGCCACCTCTTCTTAATATCTTCTGCTTCTGTTAGGTCCAGACCATTTCTGTCCTTTATCAAGCCCATCTTTGCACAAAATGTTCCCTTGGTATCTCTCATTTTCTTGAAGAGATCTCTAGCCTTTCCCATTCTGTTGTTTTCCTCTATTTCTCTGCATTGATCGCTGAAGAAGGCTTTCTTATCTCTTCTTGCTATTCTTTGGAACTCTGCATTCAGATGCTTATATCTTTCCTTTTCTCCTTTGCTTTTCGCCTCTCTTCTTTTCACAGCTATTTGTAAGGCCTCCCCAGATAGCCATTTTGCTTTTTTGCATTTCTTTTCCACGGGGATGGTCTTGATCCCTGTTTCCTGTACAATGTCACGAACCTCATTCCAGAGTTCATCTATCTATCAGATCTAGGCCCTTAAATCTATTTCTCACTTCCACTGTATAATCATAAGGGATTTGGTTTAGGTCATACCTGTATGGTCTAGCAGTTTTCCCTACTTTCTTTAATTTGAGTCTGAATTTGGTAATAAGGAGTTCATGATCTGAGCCACAGCAGCTCCTGGTCTTGTTTTTGTTGACTGTATAGAGCTTCTCCGTCTTTGGCTGCAAAGAATATAATCTATCTGATTTCGGTGTTGACCATCTGGTGATGTCCATGTGTAGAGTCTTCTCTCGTGTTGTTGGAAGAGGGTATTTGCTATGACCAGTGCATTTTCTTGACAAAACTCTATTAGTCTTTGCCCTGCTTCATTCCGCATTCCAAGGCCAAATTTGCCTGTTACTCCAGGTGTTTCTTGATTTCCTACTTTAGCATTCCAGTCCCCTATAATGAAAAGGACACCTTTTTTGGGTGTTAGTTCTAAAAGGTCTTGTAGTGCAATCAGGGGTCAACTAGGGCTGTAGTCACTCAAGGCTCAACTGGGGAAGATCCACTGTTAAGCTCTCTCATACTGGCAACTATGACATGGCAGCAAGTTTTTCCCAGGCCAAGTGAACCACAGAGAGTGAGCGTACCCAAGATGGAAGCTGAAGTCTTTAATCTTCTAAGTACCATCACATCTGCCATGCTACATTGCTTGGCAGCCATTTATCAGGACCAGCCCACACTCAAGGGAAGGGGAACATAAAGGACTATGAATTCTAGGAGGTGGGATCAATGGGGGCCATCTAGACAGCCTCTATGTTGTTTTGATTTTAAAAGCTAAGACCAAGTGATCTGTAATGACAGACTTTACAAAGGGAGGGGATATACATGTGCTTATCTACCACCCTTGCCTTTATTTTTTTCCACTTCAAATATTTAAGTCTCTATTCACCCCAATGGGCAGAGTAAACAAAACTTTGCTCTTTCCTTATAAATGCTCTCATTTTATTCCCCTCAGTTTAACTGTTCACTCAGTCAAGATCAGGGAACGGTCTTTCAGAAGACAGAGTAGAATGATTTTGTCTCTCATCTTATTGTATAACCATCTCAACACATATACACACTTGTGTACACACACACACATACATACTTGTTTTAGAACACAGTCACAAACCAGAATACAAACTATCAGGTTTGACTAGCAAGAAATTTCTAGAAATATATTTAAAAGAAAAATTTCACAATTTTTATAATATGTCATAGTCCTCCTTAATGAACAGAGGATATAACTGGAAAAAGACTGATATAAACCTTATTTTATTATATAACTTTTCTGGTGATGAAAAGGACAAAATATATAGTACTTCTTTATGATATCAGAATGTAAATTACCTGATTCAAATTAGGTGTATTTATAGGCAGCAGTTCATAACTAACTTTTCAGTACTGTATACTTATTCAAAACCTAATGTATCTTCAGAGTATTATTGGAGACAAAATAATTTAGTTTTTTTTTTTAAAGATTGCACTTATTTTAGGTAAGTAAATTATAAAAAGAAATGTACTCCATCTGTTCAGTTTATGCTGGTTCCTTATAAACATTTTTCAAATTGACTACTATCAAATTATTTCTAAACTCTTAAGTAAAGGCAGTCACCTGAGCTGTTCACCAATTCTCTTCTGTGAATTCTATTCAAAAAGAGCCTCCTCCTAACTCTGTTACTTTGAGAAAGACAATGCAGGCTATAAAAGTGTCACAGGCTACAGCTGCTGATGAAATGATTTCTTAATTAGGTTTGGCTGAGCTGTGGCTCAGTGGAAAGACTTTGTAATGCATGTGCTTTTATACACAGGCCTCAGAAACTCCCAATTATCAGCTATAAAAGGTATTTTTAAAATGTGATTCCAAAAGGCATCTGTAAGAGTCTTCTAAAAGAATTTAGATCATGACAAACAATTCTAATTTGGTCTTGTGTCACTAACTCCACAGCTGGCTCAAAGAGTGGATTCCACAGATATTGCTGTTTATTGAGAAGCCTTTTTAAAGACTGTACATACCAAAACTTGAATATTGCCATCATTTTTACCAGGCTTAAGGGCTACAGTATTTCTTTAGGAGTATAACTGAGGAGTAAGGATGACTATACAATTAAGTGGTGTATTGCCATTGACTGTCTACCTAATCAGAGCACATGCAGAAAAGAGAACAGTACAAGCATGTTTTCAGAGACAGAATGAAGGGAAAGCCTTGTGGCACTGGCTTGAAAGAGCTGTTAGAGCAGGCTGCCCAGGCAAGCACAAGCATCCATGGGAATCTGGAGAGGAAAAGCCCAATGAGGAGAAGACACAGAAAATCTGGGGTAAAAGGTGTCAAAAGGCAATCTTCTCATCTTCCACTTTGCCCAGGATTGGCATTCAGGTGTATTTAGAGCAAAGGCAAAGTTTTAAAGCACCGGTAGAGGTGTTAGAAACTTTGAAAGCAAGGGAGAGAAGCAGGAACCCTACTGCAGATGCCTCATGCTTATGTACCTATTGTCTAAACTTTTCACACTATCCATTGCTCTGGAAAAAAAGAATTACATTTATATGATGTGCTAAGTAAACTTAAGTGCTTTAATTAAGTTTTGATCCATCGTTTGATTTTTGATTTATTAGAGAAGTGGTGTGGACTCACACGCTTTTTGTTCTATATTTAAACTATAGCCCAAGGACTTCCTCACTGCAAAAGGTACTGGGTTCAGGGGAAATAGACAACTTTCAAAACATACATACACCACCTTTTTACAACTAGAATCAAATTTCAGTTGCAGAGTAATTTAATTTTCCTTTATATTGATGAAACAACAAGCAAATAAATCAAAATTAGATTTGACTAGGTTAGAAACGGGCCGTTCTCAAGTGATCAGTGATGTCAGGGAAGCTACAGTGCCCAGATTCTTTCTTATGTACAGAGGGCTAGGAGGGTAATTCAGAATGAGAAAAGTCTTCTCTCAGACCTTTTCCATAGCTTTCACTGTGGGAGGCCAAGAAGACTTACATCCTAGCAATAGAGGGAGTATAAGTTATGATCTGTTGCCTAACAAACCACCATTAAACAGAGTGGCTTAAAACAGCAACCATTTAGTTCGAAGTTTCTGATCATGATATTCTGCTAATGCTTCTGCAGTTTAGCACCTTGGGCTGGGTTCAGCTGATGACTCTTCTGGTCTGGGCTCACTGCATTGGTAGTCACCTTTCAGGTAAGCTAGGGACAACTAGTTCAGGAGAGCCTCATCTGGGATGTTTCATCTTTTCTGTGTAGTCTCTCATTCTCCAGTGGGCTGAGCTAGGCTAATTCACATGGTGGTAAAGGGGTTCCAACAGAGATGCAAACAAGCCCTGTGAAGTCCATGGTCACAACACATACAAGGCTACTTCTAACACTGTCTACCAGCAGCCTAGATTCAAAGCGTAGGAAAATAGACTCCATTTCTTAATGGGAGGTGCTAAAAAGAACTGTATCCATTTTTGCAACTTACCAAAAACTCTAAGGAAGATTACATTCAGGAAAACATAACTGTTTCCTATACTGGACCAGAGTATCTGACAATCTTACATCAAGTGCCCCCACTAGAGACCCAATAATATAGCTCTGAAATCTTTCCCACAGTGACTAGCATACAGCATGTACTCAACCCTAGCAACAGTTACTTATAAATTTTTATTTTTATCATAAAAAATAACTTGCAAATTTAAAAAAGGGAAAAAATGAAATCCAGTAATTTAATACATTCCATTTATTGAATTTTAAATATTTCTTTGTGTCCAACAAAGCATCAAGTATCAATAATTTTTCTGAAAGTGTTAAGTCATAAAATCCTTGATGATACATTTGGGTACCTGTTAAATGGTTTTAAAATCTATGCAGGATTTTATTCTGTCTAAACTGGATTGCTTAATAATAATTATGATACACCTAATTTTCCATATGTGCAGGTACCATACTTTGTGCTTTAAAATGTTCATGTTAATTATTCTTTATACCCCTGTGAGATAGATGGTTGTAATGCATTTTCAGATAAAGATCCTGAGGATTAAAGGGTTAAGTAATTTTGCAAATTCACACAGCCAGTAAGTGTCAGGGCTAAGAATTCAACTCAGAATTCTAAAGCTGATGAACTTTCTGCAATTCTGGATCTCCAAACATTTACTTATTGATACTAAGGTCTAGATAACTAAGTAAAACTCATCAGAGAACATGAATAATAACACTGATCAAGTACTTGCTACATGTGAGGCACTGTTCTAAGTGTTTACATGTATCATTTTATGTAGTCTCACAATAACCCAATAAGGAGGTATTATCCATGTTTTACAGATAAGTTTCCTAAAGCCAAGGAGGCTAAGAAACTTGTCTAAATTTCTAGGGGAGTGTCAGCCAGGATTCAAACCTATGTAAGTTCTGTTCTGCATCCTCTAAACTCCCTGTTCCAGAGAAGTGGGCAGCAGTGGTCCACTGGATGATTTCCATTCCCCAGCTTGATTTCATCTGGTCCATGAGAAAAGTGCCAACAAAGAGCATCTCAATTATTTTTACCTGTGAAATCATAAAAGAAATATGGATACTGAGCCACTCATCTGTCTTGCCTCTCTCTACCACTAATCTGCCTATTTCTCTTGGGAAAAATTTCTATTTTGCTACCAATGGCAGAGTATAACACACAGCATCATTTGAATATTTGTATAATCTACTTTCAATTTATTGCAGTATTTAAAATGTTATATTTTGTAATTCCTCTTACAAACCTTTGGCAATTTGATCTTTTCCAGAGAAATGAGTTCTAAATTTCTTCACATGGAGATCATATGGCCCAGCTGGGATAAATCAAGAGAGGTCTGTTAGTCTCAAAACTAACAGAAAAGGGACTAGATCACTCTAAAAATCAAGTAAAGAATACTTCAAGATTTTTTCAGAGCTTTTTCAGAAAGGTCAAAGACTATCCTGCTTTGAAGTATCAGTTGTCTACGAAACTGTGCAAAATATCTTCTAAGAACAGACTTGTTACAGGAAAGAACTTCAGAAAAGTATACTTCAACCCCCAAATTAAAAAAAAAAAAACAAAAAACTAATCCCACTATAGAATATATAATAGTCTGAAGTAATGATCCAAATTCTTCATCCCCAGGTAGTAGTATTAGACATCCACACCCTTGCCTTGTAGTCACTAGACTAGAACTTTCCTCTCCTTGAGTTTGAACTGGGACATGTGACTGCAGTGGCACAAGCAGAGGCTGAAAATATGCTCCTGCTGTTGGACATGCCCACTATTCTCCAAAGGTCTGCTTAAGATATCCAGTGATCTAAGGAAGATGAGAGATATGGAGAGCCAGTGCAGTCCCAACCCACAGCTTGCAGCCAAGCCCAGACTACCTCAGCTAGACTCCAGTGTGACCTTTTCTCCTCTAAGTCAAGAGATGACATTAAATAAGAATCATGATTAGGAGAGAGATATAGATCCTCAGCAGTAGATTACATTCCCATACAAGCTCGGTGGCACACTTCGAAATTCAAACCTGTAATCTAGGAAAATCACAAATCATATACCTTAGCTTTATTCTAGAAGAGTCAATGCTAAAAACGCTAATGATGAGAATGCAAAGGGTTTACTGACGTTTTGCAGCCACGTTTCTTTAGTTCAGATTATCTGTTCTTCCTGGAAATCCTTCTTTGTCTACTTATCCTACAGGAGTTAGTTTGACTGATGTTTCCTCCATAATGTTGTTCCCAATCCACTCAATTATATTGCTTCTGCTTCTGAAACCACATAATACAGTAGTTGCCCCTTATCCACACTTGTGCTTCCTGCAGTTTCAGTTACTTATGGTCAACTATAATCCAAAAATATTAAATGGAAAATTTCAGAAGTAAACAATTCCTAAATTTTAACTGCATTCAGAGTAGTGTGATGAAATCTGGAGTCTGCTTTCTCCTGCCTTTAGTTGCAAATCATCCTTTGTCCAGTTTATTCAGCTGGTTAGTCACTTAGTAGCCAATTTCTTTACCAGACTGACTGTTACAGTATCACTGTAGTGCTTACATTCCAAATAACTCTTATTTTTACTTAATAATGGCTCCAAACTGCAGAAATAGTGATGCTGGCAATTCAGATATGACAAAGAGAAAACTTAAAGTGATTCCTTTAAGTGAAAGATGAAATTTCTCCACTTAACAACAAAAAAATTATATGCTAATGCTACTAAGGTCTATGGTAGGAAGAAATCTATCCATGAAATTGTGAAGAAGGAAAAACAAATTCATGCTAGTGTTGCTGTTGCACCTCAAATTGCAGAAATTATAGCCACACAGTGCATGCTAATTGCCTAGTTAAGATGGAAAAGGCATTAAAGTCATGAGTGGGAGACATGAGCAGAAACATACTCTAGTTGGTGGTAACATGTGGCACCAGAAAACATGAAGCCCACATGAAGACTTCAGCAAGGGATCCCCTAAAATGACTTATACCATTTAGTGCTTCCCAGGTGGCGCTAGTGGTAAAGAACCTGCATGCCACTGCAGGAGACAAAAGAGACGCGGGTTTGATCCCTGAGTTGGGAAGATCCTCTGAAGAAGGACATGGCAACCCACTCCAGCAGTTTTGCGTGGAGAATCCCATGGACAGAGGAGCCTGGCAGCCTACAGTCCATAGGGTTGCAAAGAGTCGGATACGACTGAAGCAACTTAGCAAGCACGCACGCGAGGGATGGTTACAAATATTTGGGAATGGGTTTGGACAGAAAAATATAAAAATTACTGCAGAGACTGGGTCTGCCGTTGAATAAGCCACTGCTCCATTTTTGGTACAAATGAAGAAGTTAATTAAGGAGAGAAACCACATCAACGAAACTTTAGTATATAGTTATGACTTTTCTATTTTTAGTTCTTGTTGTTAATCTCTTATTGTGCTTAATCTATAAATTAAATTTCATCATCAGTTCAGTTCAGTTGCTCAGTCATGTCTGACTCTTTGTGACCCCATGAATCGCAGCACACCAGGTCTCCCTGTCCCTCACCAATTCCAGGAGTTTACCCAAACTCATGTCCATCGAGTTGGTGATGCCATCCAGCCATCTCATCCTCTGTNTTGATTCCAGCTTGTGTTTCTTCCAGTCCAGCGTTTCTCAGGATGTTCTCTGCATATAAATTAAATAATCAGGGTGACAATATACAGCCTTGACGTACTCCTTTTCCTATTTGGAACTAGTCTGTTGTTCCATGTACAGTTCTAACTGTTGCTTCCTGACCTGCATACAAGTGTTTCTAGAGGCAGGTTAGGTGGTCTGGTATTCCCATCTCTTTCAGAATTTTCCACAATTTATTGTGATATGCATGTGTATATAGGAAAAAACCGTATATATAGGGTTTGGTACTATCTGCGGTTTCAGGCATCCACTGGGGGTCTTGGAACATATTCTCCACTGATAAGGGTAGAGAATGGTAGTCATAATTGTCTGTATTATTATTATTGCACTGCTACAAAGTATGCAGTCTGCAAACTTTTGGTTGCCAGTTGTGATAGAACACACAAAGAAACTGAAAGAAATTAGGAATTGTTAAGCACTTTGATAGTATGTCTGGTATATTTCTTAAACTGGCCTCATTTTTATCTTTTTCTTTTAGTAATTCTTTTTTATTGTGTTTTAAAAAATATGCCTGGGACAGATTTGGAGTTTTGAAAAACTGGTTTCTCAACACAGATATTTTGAGCAACACTGTATTATAGCACTTATGTCATTTTATCCAGCACTGTAGTTAATTCACATCTTGCCCAGTAGCTAGCCTGCCTACCTTCCTTCTTTGATCCACCAGAGATGACATCATGGAATTTTGGGGGATACAAGCTCAACAGGTGATACTGATAGAAAAGGAATTGAGATTCTGTAGTTTTACATCTAAATTGAAATTTTAATATCCTCTATGAAAAACAAATGGTGACTTTGTTTAACCCTCAATTATTTGTATTGTATGCCAGTATCCCATAAAGGAAATATATTTTTTACCTTTACTTTGTGACTCATTCTATGAAGACTTCCATGATATTACACTCATACAAAGAAAAATACACCAAATATTTGCACTGTCACTTTGCAGTGAAACATGATATCACTTTATCTTTAAACAAAACAGCGGTGATAAGTTCATGGTGGCAACAGACATTAACAGACTCAGCACCAAGGCATCTGTGCTAGGCTTTCAGCCTCTTTTTTTGCTAGGCTCACTGTTCAGATACGAAGCTGTGTCACCAACAGATGCCCTGAAACCCCTTTTTAAAATTTGTATGGTGGTCAGAATGTCACCACCACAATGTAATAAAGACAGACTGAAGCATAGGTGATTTGAGGATGATCTGGCCTCATCCAGAGTTTAATTATATTTACATAGTGGTAGCCTGGCTGTTGCTTGGCAGATGCGCTCTCAGCAGTCCTCAAACTGCCTGGCTTCTCCTACAGTCCCTCCCTCAAGCCATACTCAAACCCAAGCAGTCCTACATTCTTGACTAGCCAAGGACAAGAGAAACTGGCAATCCTAAACTATGCTTTTCTCCTTTGTTGAATATGACCAAAATAAAAGCAGTGATACCTACAATCAACCAATTTTTATCGCTAAATACTATAAAAACATGAAATACTTCCATAGCAGTCCCCAGATTATACCTAGTGAGTTTCTTTACGTAGGTTCTTTCTTCTATCACCTTCTGTTCTTTCTTATAATTTTTGTAACTGGCAATGAACAGTGATTATAACGGTTGAGAAGAAAAAAGAAAGAAAAATAGTTAAAAAGTCATTTTAGACTCACAGCTTGAACTTGCATTAGAAAATTATAGTCATGCATATTAATTCTTCTAATTTCCCATTATTTAAGTAGGGAGTTAGGTAGATCAGGTACTTGAAAAAAATAATAATAATAAGTGAAACTATTTAAAATATGACCAGAGCTTTTTTATAGGAGAATCAAAGACTGGAGCTAGATAGCTGAAAAGCATAACCTCTAAATTTAATCCTCTAATAACAGTGCTTAAGGCACATTTTAATCCATGGATTTTACTCAAAGATCAAACACAAATTTATTAACTATCAAATTAAGTTTTCCTTAAAATCTTGAAAATCTGAGGTTCTAAAACTCATTTTCAATTTGGTTAGTCTTTTCTCCATTTTCTTATCATTGAAAAAGTTATTTCATAATTCATAATTTATATAATAATCCCTGAACACCACTACTTTGTAAAAAGCAAAATAATTTCCTGTATGTATATATCAATGATCTAATAAATGGATTTTTAAAAAGTCATTCTTTCAGGTACCATGACAGTAGTTACACCAAACAAAAATTAGTAATGATTGTAAACAGGAAATGCAATACAGGAATGACCCTTGTAGCACATTTGTAATCAGGAAAAAGACAGTTTGTGTATCTATAGGCGTAACACTGTAAATATTTTAGCTTTATCTGATTATGAGCTTCTTCACATTCTAATACATATTAGCTGCTTTCTCATTTCTTTTTCATTTGATATTACGTAAAACAAATAATCACTCCTAATTACAAAGCTTGCAAAGCCAGGAACAAATGTCAAGAATCACCACTAAAATAGGACATTCTGTGTTACAAATCTAGTGTACTCTTGACCTGTAAAGAGTTCACTAAGGGATATAGTCCCATTTGTACTTACTTTCTATCATTTATTTTGTCATTTTTTTTTCCTCTCTCATTTCTCTCAATAGTGTAAGTTCTGTAATATAAGGTACCTTGTCTTTTTGTTCATACTATACCCCCAGGGTTTAGAAAAATGTTTTGCACATAAACTACTCACATAGTTTTTAAGTGAATCATCTTATTTTGGGAGAGATAACTTTTAAAGACAATAAAAGCTCCATTGTTTTTCATTTTCCTATAATTAAGTCCCATAGAGAGTGATATACATCATGACTAGGCTTATTTGCCTCATGCAAATAAAGCAATTTATATGCCTTTGAAGCTGTAAAGAGTTAAATGAACTAAACTTACTGTTTTCAAATACACAAATATTTAAAAGGCAAACTAATTAAGTAAAAACAAGTGGAAAAAGCAGCTAAGATCTATAAAAAAAAGTTTTCATTTTCTCATGGACTCCATACGAATGTATAACATTTATATACAGGCCATTTCATTGAAAATCACATATATATTTACACATTCTTGGCCTGTATGATTTTTAAGCACTATGGAACATTATTATATTTGGTACTACTGATAATATTTTCCAAAGTCAAAAAGAGTAACTGGGTTTGAAGAAATCTTAGAAATCACTTGGCTCCCCTATTGATTTTTATAGATATGGAAACTGAGATCCAGAGTGGCAAAGATCACAAAGACTACAGTGGACCCAGATCTGCTAATTCTCAACCCAGAGTGAATTTAAAACATCATACTGATAAACAGACATGAGAAAGCTAATATATCACAGAAGATCTTTCTATATACTACTGTGCTTTACCTATACTGGGTACTTACTGATCTTTTCAATTTCTGAACACATGGTAGTGATTTGGCGTGTAAAAAACATATTCAAATTAGCATGGGGCAAACTATCCCCCTACTTCTGGCTTTCAGAAAAAGAACATAGGAAGTAGTACTCTTTTACCAATTTATCATTCTCTTTCTACTAAATAGACCCCTTAGACTAACTCTATGGTCCATGAGGTTAATTCCAGGCTCACAAGACTGGTACCCTACTGGAGTTCAGTGAGTACCTCGTTAAACAGTTCATTTTGGTGTTTCCTACTGCTTCTCAATAAATCTTCTTATATGAACAATTCTCCTAACATTGAACTTTTTGTTTTTAAGTGTTCTATTCTAAGCTACATGATCTGCCATTCCAGTGGCACTTAAGAGTACTTTATTGCTAGGAGAAAAAGAGGTTTAGCCTACCATGTTATGTGTAAGGCTTACTATCAACTCTGGGGTTCAGCAATAGAACAGATTCTTCTACAGGCCAACCCTGAGTACCTGTATACAATTCCAGATGTCACTAGTTGAAAGACAAAGAGCCAAAGGCAGGGTTGCTATTGTTCAGAATCATATTAAGTAGCTAGAAGGTAGCATTATCACTGCTCCCAACAAAACTCAGGAATCCTAGAAGATATGGTCCAGAATATTATTGGAGCTTATGGAATTTCCTTGACTGTGAAATCTCCCAGAAGTTACTTTTCATGATATTTGTACTTATTTAGACTTTGTTTCCATGCAAAAAATGTCAAAGGCAACTTACACTAAAGGCACACATATGATCATGGGTAACAGTATACACAAACTATAAAAAACCCATAGAGTGGTAATTTTATTGGAATAGAAACCATTTCTCCAATATAATTCCTTTAAACAAATAAAAATGCTGAAATGCATCTTGGGTTTTTTTCTATTAGGGAACTTCATTCAACATATATGCAGTGATCAAAGCAAGGATATCAGAGGACTCAGGCTAGGTGATGTGATGGAAGTCACATGGATTATGAAGACTGTGGTGCAAGATCATAGTTAGTTTCTGCCAGTTTCAGATCAACCTATCTAAGCCTTAGTTTTCTTATCTTTAAAATGAAGCTAGTCTGCTTCGTAAATTGCTTTGAACAGAAAACAAAATAACTACACAAGTATAAACAGGATATGAATTTTCCTCAAGAAGCTTGCAATCTAATTAAGAGAAAGACTATAATCTAGAGGGAGAAAGTAATGAGTTTGCTAAGAGTTATGATAACATGCTTTGGGAATACAGAAGAAAGAGATTTTCCATCTAGCTGGTAACAAGAAGAACGATTACCTGGAGGGTGGTGTGTGTGTTGAGGGGAAAGGGGGACAGGTAGGGTGAGGAGTGTGTCTTGATAGTAATATTTAGTATTACTGAAAATGAGCTAGCAAAGTCAAGGAGAGAGGTGATGGTACACAGCTTGACAGCCAGTAGAGACATAAACCCCTAATTCAACTTCATAGGATAGGATTAAGGAACAAATCAACAGAAAACCTACTACAGTTCTATTCAAACCAATATTCAAAGCAAGTTAGAAAAAGTGACTTTTCATATCTAATTAATGTAATGACTCACACTATGGCTTAAAAGAGATAAAAGCCCTGCTGAGGAACACTTTATTCTGTACTTGTTCTGAGAGAGTAACTGCCTCTAAGGTAAAGCCCTGGAAGCCCTCCCATTACCCCAAGTCTTGCCAATGATTCTCAGCAAGAATGGCTTCAAGCAGAGAATTCAACTGTAGAGTTGAACCTCCAGGTCACCATTTACTTGCCTTTTCCACTTCAGTCAGGGACCACCCTAAGAGAAAAGGTTCATTCTAATTTCTAATGGAAATAATCTTTGTGGTTCAGTTATCTTTCCAACTGCAGTCACATGGTTTCACTTTGATTTTTCGGCAAATGACAGAAGCTTTCAGAACATGTTTGGATGCTGAGAAACGAGATGCTTTAGTGACTTTGTAATCTTTAAAGTCTCATCTTTTTAAAATTAAAGAAACAAAGAAAAGGATCCTACAGAAAAAAGAGGCAAGACATCAGGAAGGATCAAAAGATGGAGGTTAGAAAGGAGGCAAACAATGAATACAGTGTAAAATTAAAAGCTCTATAGCAATTCCAGGCAGCATAAGGGAAATTACTATAGTTCTCTTTCTCGCTGGTATGTTTTTAAAGGGAAAAAAGTGATTCTCAGGGGAGAGTAACACAGAAAGGAAAGAGGAAAACAGCTGGCTGTGGGCCATGATTTTGCATTCACCACAAAATGAGACTCTGTTTCTGTTTCTCAAAGGTCATTGTTTTTTCCAAGCAGATACAAGCTCTACTTAAATGAAGTCAATTATAATGAAGAAACACAAGACATAAGGAAGAGATCTAGACCAGTAACTCCAAAGAAAGGGCAAAGATGTAAAAGTCAAATTCTACTCTAAAATATTATTAAAACAAAACTCTGTATAACCAAACTAGCTCTCACTTCCTAGCAACAGCTCACTTACCTCAAACAAAATACAATATAGTAAAATCTAGTTATAAAAATTCCTTGCCTTTTTGATGGTGTATTTTAACTGGTATTTAATCCAAATGTATGCCAATGATAGACACCCAAGTTCTCCTTTTAAAAACAAAAAATCTTATAATAACATCATCCACCTAGGCGAATGTGAAATAAAGATAACCCTCCAATTCTTTTTACATGAAATGTTAATGGGAAAGTAACATTTGTCATTTGCCTGGAGAAAATTTCTTATGAAAACAACAGTAAAAAGGTTTTAAAAGGAAAAAAATGCCATGCATCTTAAAACAGAAGTCAAATTGAGTTTTACTTAAATGGCTGTGTCTTTATTTCAACTTTCAGCTATGGTTTTTAAAAGGTATATTCAAACTATCAGTTTTCTTATATATCCAAGTCAAAAAGAAGGGAGACCTGAAAAGTATCTAGATATTAAAATAGGGCAAGAAGGCTCATAAGATCAAAGATGATCTTGTAATGTTTCCTTCTTCTCATGTGTTAGAAAACAATTTCTAAAGGGAATGAAAGTTTCTTTTTGAAGTTAATTCCTGGAACCTCTAAATTCTTTGTACTGGGAAAACACTCTGTCAATACACAGAACATTAATCTGTCAAGGATCCTACCTAGACACAGAGAGGGTATGTTGGCAACCAGATTGGACATCTTTGGGATCTTGTACTTTCCAATTTGCTAGTTGAGGACTCTGCCCTGAGAATCACCAGTGATGACAAGGTAGTGAAACAAGGACTTGTTACTGTCATGGTATTGTCTAACAGGTTTTAAATTTATGGAATCCTTTTTCTTGGCATGGGGGGAGGGGAGGAGGATTAGAGAGAAGGAAGAGTCTTGGTTGAAAAGATAACCTTTTAAAGTAAAGGGAAGATGCAGGAGAAAAATTACACCATATATCCAGACCATTATTTATGATAATCCACATTCTGAAACCAAGGAAACTGTGTATAAATAATGTCTGGATTTTTCCCTTGCTAGCACATATAATTCTTAACTCTGGACTTTCTCCCTCAGAATTACTTCTTGTCCCAAATAATTTCAAAATCACTTTTGAATGTTACTTTTTTTTTTCTCTCCTTTTAAATAGAGGGTGTCTTTTTTTTTTTTTTTTCTGGAGCAGTCTTAGGTTCACAGCAAAATTTAGCAGAAGATACAGCATTCCCATATATCTCCTATTTCCTTTCAGACCACCCCCCACCCCGTTATCAATATCCCACATCAAAGTGGTACATTTGCTGTAACTGATGACCTTACATTGGCACATCATCATCCCCAAAGTCCATAGTTATTTTAGGGTCCATTCTTGGTGTTTATTCTGCGGGTTTTGACAAATATATAATGACAAGTATTCACAATTACAGTAGCATACAGAATGGTTTCACCCATTCATCCCTCTCTCCGAAAGGCTCTGGGCATTTAAAAAGTCTTTTTTGAAGCATTATGTTTAAGCATAGACAAGATTCCCCCCAAAAAATTTTAGACAAGTACTAAATTACCCACTGTTTCCCACATGAAAAACAAAATAAGCAGCGTTCATCAACAGATGGCTAATTAAGGGGCAACCAAATGCTTTCCTAGTAGCAAGCAAGATTAACAAAAAATGTTAGTGTCATCTAAAAGCAAAGAAAAGAATAAGAAACCAAACTAGAAGACAATAGAATTCAATCACTGTACTCTCAGAATTTACGTTTTCCTGTTCTTTAATTCCCTTTTGGATGCTGAGTCTAGTCACAAAGGGCAAACATGTTTTTTTCCCCACTTGCAAGCTTTTTATTTTTCAACAGCCTCCTAACTTAACCTAATATTTTGCACTTGCATATATTTACAAAAATCCAACTCTGGGCATGAAACAGAACTAATGCTTAGGTTAGAAACCTTGTCTTTAGAAGATGAAGTAATGGCAATGTTGATAACCCACAATGAGCAAGAGAAGAAAATTAGGTTCTCTATTTTTCCCTCCTTTACTCTCAGCAGAACTTCCTTCCTTATTTGATAAGGAGCAACATTTCCTTCTCCAAGGAGCAAGTAGCTTAATCAATTCCCTGGAATGAGACGACCTTTCACACAGAACGTTACACTGGAATGTGACATCAGCATTCCCTCTGAGTCACAGTCTAGTCCCACCCTTTTCTCCCAGGAAACGCGAGTCTCCTAAAATCACGGAGCGGCTCAGGTAGGGCCGTGGGTCCTGACGCCCGGAGGGCAGCCAGTCAGGAAACGTCTCCTGGAGCTAAACCACCGCTGACAATCGTCCTTTGGGACTAGTTGCCAAAGGAGGAGAACATTTTCTTTGGAAGACGAAGGCAGTGCTTTGGAAGTCAAGTAATGAATGACCAGAGACAAAAAAAAAAAAAAAAGAAAAAGAAAAAAAAAAAACCCCAAAAGTTCACCTTTCACGCCATCACCAGCCGCTGCTGTGAGCACAGTAAATCAACGCTCAGTCTAGAGAGCCTCTTGACTGCCAAGCTGGGGAAGGGAGGAGGTCTGAGCTGTCAAAAGTCGCATCAGTGACCCCAAACCACAAAGGCTTAACAAAGTTTAGCTTCCTGAGACAGGAAGAAGTAGTGTCACGGTTTCGCCCGAACTCGTCCTAAGCTCATGCTTTTCTTCTAGGGAGGCACAGGCCCAGCCAAAACATCTTAAGGAAAAGTTTCAAACACCTCCAACCGTTGGACTTGGATAGACAGGGAGAAATGTCCCGCGCCCGCCCTCGCGCGCGACTCAGTCGCTCCTGAGTTCCAGGAGTTAGTACGGCCAGCGGACACCCCCTCTACCCGAAGGACCGGGTACTTGGGCCCCGGGCGCCGCTCGTGCCTGACGGCCCTTGCTCCCCACCAGCCACTGGTAGCCAGGGGGCGGCGCCCCGCGCAGGTGAAGCGGCTGCTGCCAGCCAGCTTACCTTCTTCACTTTGGCCTCCAGGTCCATGTCTATGTGTCAGAGGGGGTTTCTCCTCCTGTCGGGGATATCACGCCCAGGATCGCCTGGCGTCTGGCACCGTTACGGGTACTGGAGGAGATGTACCGGGACACGGCGCCACCGCCGCAGCACTTGCCCGGCACGGTCAAACTTCCGCCGCCCAGTCGGCTGCAGCCAGCCTGCGGCGGGGACCGGGAACAAAGAGGCCCAAGCAACCAATGGCAGCCGGGCCCCTCCAGGCAGCCGCCAATCACTGAGCGCCGCACGCACCTTCGCTGCCGAGCGCAGCGCCAGCAAGGTGAGGGGCGGGGCCGCGTTCGGGGCGGTACCCTGCGGAGCTCAATCCGAGGCTCCGCTGGCGTCCTGACTACCTGCTTCTAAAGAATTGGAGCCCAGGCTGCCTCCAGCTGAAATGAGGAAGAGCCTTTTTCCATTCAGTCAGCTTGTACCTGTTTTGCTTGGGACTTTAAATATGAATTCAGAGCAAAGAAAAAGAGAAGTGGTGGGGATTGTTAGGGATCTTCGTGATGGGCATTGCACTCTGTAATTTCACTGTTGAGTTGTGGAAAAGGCACTTGGCTAAATATTTTTCTCCAATATCCCAAGCACCGGCAGGAAACCTTATCTCAGACAGCCAATGAAGATGGTTATATGGATTTTCTGAGCATTTGATAGTTCAAGAATGAGGATAGTGTGAACCACTAAAGAGATAACTTACACCATTCCTTTGGAAGGAGAGGCTTGCCCTTTGCCCCTGTTGTGTGAAATGATGTGAGGCTGCTCTTGTGCCTCATGCTTAGATGACGCAGTGTCATAGGCGTGACAAGCCGCGCTGCAGCTCTAGATTTGAACCCATATCATGGCCTCGTTCAGAAGCAATTGCAATGAACACTATTGCCTTGGTGGACCTGAAAGGAATTCTAGGGATTATTGAGTATAACTTTATCATTTTGCAGGGAACTGAGGACCCCAGAAGTATAGGGACCTGCCCAATTTCTTGGTCTCTTGGGGACAGAGCTAAAGCTCATGAGTCTTTAAGCAGTGTCTTCAGCTTGTTCAGGATGGAAAAAAACAACCTTTTGACGAATTAAAAGAGAGTCCTTTTTTTTTTTCCCCTCTGTTCATAGTAATGATAGAAAATTATAATGATTAGATAGCAAGTGACCACCTAATCTGCATCTACTTTTGAAAGGGAAAAAGTCCCAAATCATATAGCTATTAGGTCTACAGTTCTCTCCCCTTTGGTGGTGGTGGTGGTGGTTTAGTCTCTCAGTCATGTCTGATTCTTGCAACCCCATGGACTTTAGCCTGCCAGGCTCCTCTGTCCATGGGATTCTCCAGGCAAGAATACTGGAGAGGGTTGCCATTTCCTTCTCCAGAGGATCTTCCCGACCCAGAAATTGAACCCAGGTTTTCTGCACTGCAGGCAGATTCTTTACCAACCAAGCTACAAGGGAAGCCCTCTCTTCCCTTTACCTTTTGAAATATGCTAACTGAAAGAATAACCCAAATTCATTTTAGCTAACATTTTCAACCCTTAGTACCTTCCCCTGGACAGACTCCTGGTGGCCCCTGCCTTTTGTTTGTAGAAGAACATTAACTTCCTGGGCTTTTCCCAAGTTCCCAAAAGCAAATTTAATCAGTTAAATGAGAAACTGCAAAAACAAAGGAAGACAGTCAAATGAAACTAAATAATAATAGTTTAACTGTAAAGTAAAGCCAAGGGCCTTTAGTTTCTTCCTTCAGTGTTGTAGGTAGTATCCTGAGCCATATCCTTGTACTGGTTTTATAGAAACCATCCCCCACTCCAACCAGATGAACCACCAACATGTAGGCCGCAGACCGGCTGGAATTAAGAAGGTTGATGATTGGGATTTCTGAAATAGCATGCTGTTACTTCACCACCGACAAGTCAGAGAATTGTGCACAAGCTGATCAGGTACCCCACAACCCATACCCCAAATGTTGCCTTTAAAAACCCTCCCCTAAAAACCATTGGGGAGTTTTAGTGTTTTGAGTATGAGTTGCTTATCCTCCTTGCTTGATGCCTTCACAATAAACACTACAGTTTGCTTCACCGCAACCTGGTGTCAGTAGCTTAGCTTTGTCTCATATTGGATGAGCAGACCCAAATTCAGTTCAGTAACAAACAGAGCACTGATTTACGATGTGATGTTTTTCTCATTCTATTAATAAACTAAAAATGGAATGACAAAGATGGTCATGAATTTTTCTTCTCACTCAGTTTAATTAAAACTTTTCCAAGCCATTTTTCCAAACCATGCTACAATGTTTGGGCTCCTGCAAAGTTTACCCAGTGTAAACTCCAATGAACATGAGGTTTAGTTATGACAAGGCAATTTGGTCTCTTTCAGGGAGCTTAACAGATGGAAAATGTCCAGTGAAACAGTTTAAATAAGGCATCAAACGATGTTGTAACATAAATTTTGGGCTTATTTTGTGAAGTTTGAGAGACAAACGCTAAAGAAAATATCTGGAAACATTTTTTAGCATTGTATTTTGCCCTTCTCTCTCTCTTCCCTCTCAAAACTTCTAGCATCACTTTGTGTATCATTTGCTAGTTGAAATTAAATTTTATCTACCTGGAAACATTACTGTGCCAATTATATACAAGTTAACATTGAGGTAGGTACGTTTTAGGTTAGGAGGATTAGATTCCAATTTCTTATTAGCTGTTCAAGCGTTACGCTAAAGAGATACTAAGGAATTAGAATTGGCATTGTTTGATAACAAGATGTAATGACAGAAAAATGAGTAGAAGATAACACACATGTTGCTGGCTTGCTCATTTTTGTAGGTGGTTCTGGAAAAAGGAAAAATAGGCTGTGTTTAGTTGTGTTTTCCTGGGAGTGGGATGAGGACAAAGGGTACAGTTTTTAATTCATTAGATTTGAGGTTGAGATACTGAAGTATCCAAATATAAATCTTAGAGGTGAGAACTGGAGTGGAATGGTGATTTAGGTGTCAGTATCTTACATAGATAAATAATTGAAAGCCATGGATGGAAAAGATCAGCATGGGATATAGCAAACTAAGAGAGAATATCAGTGACCTCAACTGAGCAAAGTTGAGCAAGAAAAGCACAGAATGGAAATAAAGGTTAGTTAGTAAGGAAAAAAAATTTAGAGTTCCCAACAACTTCTTAAGAGAAGAAATTCAAGAAGGAATTCATCAACAATGTCCAGCTATAGAAAAGGGTCAAATTCTCATTGAATTTAACAGAAAGTAAACTTGGGGAGTAAAATATGTATTCCATGTCAAACAGGCTATGAGACAAACTGAGGCAGCAACAGAGAGAGTTAAAGGAGTAACCAGTGATTTTAAGGAAGTAGAAAATGTTGGAATTGAGTGATTGACTCAAAGCGAGGAGGGATGAGCATTCCTAAGAGTCACTCTTAGGAGTCTAATTTGGTGACTTGTACGGTGGCTATAAATCTCTCCTTTCTCACCTTAAGATGAGTTTCATTTGTATGTGATGGTTTTGCAAGGCCAACTGGATCTGAGTTTGGCAGTCAGAAGAGACATCTGGGATAGAGATGCAGATGACTGGTTATAAACACACAGGCACAAACATCTACATATACACATGTACATATAAACACACACACACTCAACATACCAAACACTAGGAAAAGGAAACACCAATAGGAAAGTTTTCTACACCAGGTAAGGTAAATTTCCAAGATAAAGATGACTGTACCTGTCTCCTTAATTATTAATGTAGCCCCAGGTGGCCTCTTTAGCAAATGTTCATAATTTATTAACACTTGTTAGAGGAACTCCTGTGCTACTGACTTAGCTATTATTGCTCATTAGCAGTTTGTATGGATTACACATTGTTCTGTGGGGAGACAAACATTTTTTCAGAGCAAATTATTACCTGCAAAAAATTTTTTTAGTTGACCAAACACTGGTGTTTGGCTAGGGAAATAATGAATGATTCACATGATAAGTTTATATTTAATTTTTTCTAACAGTAAACAATCATAATGTTGTAGGAACAAAATAGAAAATAGAATGGTATATAGTTTATGCTCACAACTGTGCAAAAATATCATGCACAGAAAAGAAACATGAGGAAAATTCATAAAATGTTAGTAGTGGTTTGTCTCTGATTGATAGGTCCATGGGGATTCCTTCTTTCCTTTAAAAAATATTCCATGATGATCATGGCATATTTCTTAATGGAAAAACCTTATCTAAAAATATATTATTCAAAGCATTTTAGGAAGATGGGGCAGTAGCAGTATAATTTTTCAATCTTCCTGAAAAACCTACATTCAAAAAAAAAAACCAAAAAAATGATCAAACTGATCATTTTTGGTTAGCAAAACCAAAAGCTATGGACAGCCTCCACAATAAAACTGGCAAGGTATCTCCATAAATCTAAAAACACGACAGATAAGGACAAGCCAACAAGAGCCACAAGACATGCATGTAATAAAAAATTCTGTCAGGGGAGGGAGAGAAGCAATAAGTTAGTGTCTGATGGACACCAGGAAAATTCAAGATGTTCTCCTCCAGATACTCGTTTTAAAACACTGCAGGCCAAATTTCAGGCAGCGGAAACAGTGAAATGTGACTGAAGGGGCTGAATTAATCTCACCCTGTGATATTTCATGACTCACCCACTAGGACTTCTTTCTAGGAGAGAGTTCCACAATAAGAAACTTTGTCAAGGAAAATCAGAATAAGTAGGTTGGGGCAGAAGAGACCATGGAAAGTGAAAGGCTAGAGGAGTTCTCTCCAATGTAGTAGCCAGTAACCACATGTAGTTATTTAAAATTTAATTGATTAGGTTAACAAAAATCCATTAAAACTTAAAATTTGACTTCTCAGTTCGTACTAGCCATATTTCAAGTGCTCAACAGCCAGAAAGGAAAATGGAGTCGGGAAGTCTTGTTGTATTTGTTAGCGCTTCATAAAAACAAGGGAGGATGGAGTTCTCTGCAGTTGGACACAATTTTCTAAACTCTACATCATTGTATAAGTTTAGGAAAATTAATATCACATAATAATGAGTAACAGTAAGTTATTAAGGTCAAATCCAATACAAACTTATAAGAAAAGAGAGCAAACAGAGCAGAATAACTTCCCTACAGTACATCAGAAAGATGTGTCCACAAAACAGAGCAAAAGTGTATTACTTGAAAACAAAGACATCAAAAAGTCAATGCATGTCATGAAAGGATCACACAAATTAGAATTAGAAAAACTCATAACTGAGGTAATAGAATTCAGGAAAGAATTAGAAATGAAGAAAATAACATTACATAGATGAAGGCTAAACTAAAAATACTATGGCAAAAACCTGATACTGCCTACAAACAATGGATAGTAAAAATTCTTTCTAAAAAATCGAAAAGTGATGACATATTTATATCTATGGCTGATTCATGCTGATGTGTGGGAAAAACCAAAACGATATTGTAAAGCAATTATCCTTCAATTAAAAATAAATAAAAATGTTAAAAAGTAATGAAGACAAATAAGTATTCTAGAGAAAGTAGCAAATATTAAAAAGATGATGAGATCAAGTACATGGATGATACAAGTCTCTGAAGATGAAAACCAAAGGAACAAACGCTAAAAAATGGTGACTCAAGAAAACTTTCCAAAATTAAAAAAATGATATGAAACTAGATATTGAAAGATCATATTGCTTACCTGAGAATATATTGACTCAAAACAACCAACACAAGACATATTCTAGTAAAGTTACTGGACTTTGAAGAATAAGAAAGAAAGTCCTTTGGGTATTCAGCTTTAGGAAGGAATGTGACTTAAAAGGGGAAGACAATTGTATTAACATTGCACTTTTGCTTTAGCAATTCTCTAGATCAGAAGAGGATAGAGTAACATTTTAAGCTATTCAAGAAAGACAATGTAAACCAAGGATTTTATATGAAGTAACTTTCAAGTTAAAGGGCAAAGACTTTTATAAACATACAATTTAGGAAATACAGTTCTCATGAGCCCTTCCTGAAGAATTTTCACTTGGCTGTTTTCTCTGAACCTCTGTTGAAATCTCTCATCTCTCTCTCATGAAGACATCAGTTGTTGGATTTAAGGCCAACCCTAATGAGGTATGGGGTTTCCCAGGTGGCACTAGTGGTAAAGAACCCGCCTGCCAATGCAGGAGGCTTAAGAGATGTGGGTTTGATCCCTGGGTCGGGAAAATCCCCTGGAGGAGGGCATGGCAACTCACTCCAGTATTCTTTCCTGGAAAATCCCATTAGCAGAGGAGCCTGGTGGGCTATAGTCCATGGGATAGCAAAGAGTTGGCCACAACTGAAGCAACTTAGCATGCACACTAATCTGATATGACTTCATCTTAACTAACTATGTCTATTAAAATCTTTATTTCCAAATAAGGTTATATTCTGAGGTTCAGGGTGGATATGAATTTTTTTGGGGGGGGGTCATAATATAACCCATTACAGTGGGAGAACAAAAGCAGCATAGTCACAATACAACTGTTACTAGGAAAAAGCAGAAGCAATCCGTGGCCTTTCTTCCACACTCAACACTATATCTTGCAGAATTGAGAGTAGAAGCACTAAATTTACTGTCCGTGGTGTTAGTTCCTTTGTCTTCTACTTTAGAGGCACTGGATTGTTACTTCTGGAAAACTCTTCCTTATCCATTGTTCCCTAAAATGAATTCTAAAAAGGCATTGATTGAGGATTTCCTTCTGGAAAGCTGTGCTAGCATAAGAGCAGCTTTTTGGAGGACTGAGATGTTTGAGATAAAACAACACCTTTTGCCAGGCTTGAGACTTAAGAATATGCCTGTCATTTTTATTTCAGGGAGACTTTAAATCAGCATCTCTCAGCCATTAGACCAATGACATTTCATGTGTGTGCTAAGTTGCTTCAGTTGTGTCTAACTCTTTGTGACCCTACGGACTGTAGCCTGCCAGGCTCTTCAGTCCATGGGATTCTCCAGGCAAGAATACTCGAGTGGATTGCCATGCCTTCCTCCAGGGGATTTTCCTGACCCAAGAATCGAAGCCCAGTCTCCTGTGTCTGCTGCATTGGCAGACAGTCTCTTTACCTCTAGTGCCACCTGGGAAACCCAAATAAATTCCAGTTGATGGCTTTCAGAAGGTCGGCCTATGATGAAAGAAGACTGAGAAGACTTCATGTCTCAGGTACTCTGTGCTAAGAAAAGTGAAAGTGCTAGTTATGTCTGACTATCTCTCAACCATGAGACCAATGACATTTTGAGCCAGATAATTATTTGTTGCAGGGGGCTGTCCTGTGTATTACAGAATGTTAAATACCATTCCTGGCTTTAACCCACTAGATGTCAGTGGCATCCCTCCCCAGTTGTGACAACCAAAAATATCTCCAGACATTGTCAGTTGTGGTCTGTGGAACAAAATTATCCCCAGTTAAGAACCACTCAGGTTTAAAAGATTCCAGAGGTCTGTTATCTATCTCTGTGTAACAAACCACCCTAAAATTTAATAGCTTTAGACAACAAGAACAACTTTATTTTGCTCACAAATCTGCAGTTTGAGCAGGAAAGGCCAGAATCCCCCGTCTCCACTGCATGCACTATCAGCTGAGATGCCTGAATACTACATGACACACTGCAAGATGGCTTTACACAACAGGCACGTTAGTGCTGGCTCCCAGCCTGGACCTCAGTGATGTTTGTGGGTGGGGGAAGGGCCCAGTTCCTCTCCAGCTAGGGCCTCTATGAGCTGCTTGGTCTTCTTTACAGCTTGGTGGCTGGGTTTCAAAAGCAAGTGTTCCAAGAGAGTTAGGTAGAATTCATGGCATTTTTTAATGTTCTGGCTATGGAAGTCATATAGTAGTACCACTTCTATCCTGCTCTGTTGTTTGAGATAATCATAAACATCTGCTCCGTTTTAAGGGGAGGAGACATAGACCCCCCACCTTGATGAGAAGAGTATAAAAATCACAATTTAAGAAGAATGTATAAAATAGGAGATATTGTTGTTGTTGCAATCTTCTTTGGAAAATATAATCTTCTACCATCTACCCTTTGTCACAAAAACTCACCTTCCCTCACATGCCAAATATAACTGTGTCATTCTCTCAGAGCTTCAGGTCTCCTTAGTACAAAGTCTAGTCTCTGTCATCCACATCAAGTCCAGATGTGGATGATACACCTCAAGTGTAATTGGTTACAGCTCCTTGAGGACAATGCCTCTTGATCTGAAAAACTCTGAACTAAACAAACAAGATATCTGTGCCTCACACATACTTAGTGTCTAGTGGGCGAGTCCTGGAATACCTGCTGTAGACAATCCCCTTCAGTAACGTGTAAAACAGGAGGCACATAACAACCACTGTTCCATAGCAGTTCTGAAATCCGGCCAGGAGCGTGTTGTGACTCCCTTGATTGGCACTCATTTCTGTTCCTTGGCAATTATTCTTCATGGATCTTGACTCCACTCTGGAATCTTGGCTTTGCTTTCTGATGCATTCTTCTTTTTCTACCAAGAGCACATCATGTTTGCATTTGAGTCATTTTCTCAATCTGCTTCCTGAATGCAAAAGATAGGCGTTCAAAGGCCTTTTAGCATTTTGCACTGACTTTTCCCTTTCAGTTCAAGCTTTTATAATTATTTGAAAAATCATTTGTGTTTCTTATATGCCAAAGTATAATATATTATGTTAAGCCAAAGCCACATCCACAGACTTCTCTGATAGTATCCTTTCTTTATCGTGTCCTTTCAGTGTGAAATTTCCATGAGACATTATATTTAGTATTCTTAGAAACTGAATTTTCCCTTTCAGTTCAAGCTTTTATAATTATTTGAAAAATCATTTGTGTTTCTTATGTGCCAATGTGTAATATATTATGTTCAGCCAAAGCCACATCCACAGACTTCTCTGATAGTATCCTTTCTTTATCGTGTCCTTTCAGTGTGAAATTTCCATGAGACATTATATTTAGTATTCTTAGAAACACTTTAAAATGCAGATGATATCTGAGACACACTCTTAAGAACCTCAAGGGGCCTTCAATCTTCTAAAAGACTATATATGAGTCAATCTGTTAAGTTTCTCTACTGTCTTAACAAAGACTGTTATGCACCACCCTGGGTTTGATATTTACCAAGAAGCCATTTCTCAATACTTAATTAAAAATTGTTAGACATATGGAAATGTTGGTTATGTGAAACAGTTTTACTTTTGAACCCAGAAAGTACCAGTCCCTTTTTATTTAACAAAGCATTTCCTTCTTTAGTTCATCTCTCTTCTCACATTTTATCATAGAGAGTAAAAAGAAGTCAAGTGGCACTTTCAATGTTCTCCAGTTATCCAGTTCTAGCTGTTTTCTGTTTTATACATTACCACAGACAACAGTCTTGGCAAATTTTCTACCACTACATTAGCAACTGCTTTCTTTCCTCCAGTTTCTAGTAACACTTTCACACTTTCCTTTAAAAACTCACTGACAGCCTTCTTCAGCTTTAAATAACTGTTGCCTGGAACCCCTTTAGACTTTCAGATAGTATACTTAGGCCCTTGAGTTTCTTCTCCCTTCTTCCCAAAGCCAGTGTACGATGTTTTAGATTTTTGTGTGTGTGTGAGGCAGGGTGGGGAAGGAGGCAGCACCTTACTTCCAGTGCCTGAAATCGGCTGCCTAAAACAGCCATTTTAGTAGGGTTAGAAACTATGTGGATCAAGAATTTGGAGAGAGCATAGTGGGAAAGTCTTGTTCCATGATCTCTGGANCATGGAAAATATTTTTATGGTCATCTTTGGATACAATTTGCCACCCTTTTCAAGTGAAATCTTTGCATCTCTAGCCTTAAGCCATAGATCTGATCTCTGAGCAACAAGTTTGGTTTTCTGTCTGCCCCTCTAACTTCAATTTAATTGCCTGCTCTAAGCCACTATCCTCAAACAGCCAGAGATAATAGAAAGCTTCGCCTTGCCACAGGACTGATTCCAGGTTACTGCATCTTGAAATGAGGCTTTTGGAGAGTAGCCTAACAGCAAGGACTCAGGAGATCATTTGGTGAGTCATGTGGGATAAAATCTTCCATTTCTCTGATCCCTCCTGAAAGCACCTCTCTAAGCCAACACACTACGTTCAGTATGAGACAGAGTGTTTCATCTTTGTATGAGCAGAACATGTGCTTTTTTTGACCTTCTGCTGCTTTGGATTTCTGGCAACAGGTAGAAAGTACTTCTCTTAACAACACTGACACCGTTGGTTGATACCAAGGGATCCTTTCTTCCTTCTGATGATCCAGCTTATCTCTGTCTTGTAGTTTATGAAGACTGTAAGATGTCACCCACACCCTCCAATACCCTGACATTTGTTTTGGAATTCTTTTAAGTAACAGCCTTGGTGTGCATGGCCTGTGTCCTAATAGAAAACTGGAAAGAAATTTAACTAACTTTCTTAATATCATTTTCAATGGATTGTATTTCACCATTGTCTCCCTTCACCAACAGAATCACAAATTAAGGACTTTCCTTTGCAATACCCCATTTTCCAGATAGTAATTTCTCAATTTCTCAATGTCTTGCCATTGTCTAGGTAGCATAAGACAGAAACATAATTTGAACTAGTTTAACCCAATTGGGTTTATTGCCTTCATTAGAATTCTTTCTCTCCCTTGCAGTATTTCAGATTCATTCCCTTACAAAGCTTCTTCATGTTACTAGTGACAAGGCAACAGGTAATTCCAGTTCACATCTTTCATAACCAAGTAAAATAAGACTCTTCTTTACAAGTTTAATTTTGAAAAATTCTGGAAATGATCTATGACCAATCAAGTTTTTTTTTGTTATTAAACTAAGGCGTCACAAGGTGTTATTATCTATTTAAGTCCCTTATAATCTTAAGGGAAATACTGGTATAATCATTTTCCAATTCTAGGGAAAATTTTTTTTCTTTTGTTTTGATAGCAAGAACTCCATCACTATTTCACCAAAATTTAGTAAGATTTACTTTTAACCTAAACCTAGAGCATTGAGTAATCCCTCTTGAATTGCTGGATGAATTTAGAAATGATGTAAAAAGCAGAAAGCAAAGCTATTATCTGTTTCTTCCACAAGTCAGTGTTAAACATTAATAATAATGCTAAATGCTCACTACTTTCCTAGGCAAACAAGGAAAATGTGATGTAAAAGATAGGGTTATAGAATAAAAGCATGAGACATCAGAGCCCTGGAGTTTATTGAAATCATTGGCTAGGAACCCCTGTGTTTCTTGCAATGGAGAATTTTACATCATTTTTAGAATAAATATTTCCCTGTGGGCAAATGCAGTGAGGGCTGAATGGTATTTGTGGAATTATTGTCTATGGCAGCATGTTCCCTGGATAGAATGATATCTTTTAGGAATAAGTACTGAGGGCTTTTTGAAGTTTTGCTCATCAGCAGGAACAAAAAACCATGCACACTGCCATAGACTAAATGCTTACATCTCCCCAAAATTCATGTTGAAATCTAACCCCTAATGCAGTAATAGTAAGAGGTGGGACCTTTGGGAAGTGATTAAGTCATGATGGTAGAACTCTCATAAATGGGATTAATGTCCTTATAAAAGAGGGTTTCTCAAATGACAGTGGTAAAGAATCTGCCTGCCAGTGCAAGAGAGGAAGGAGACACGGTTTGATCTCTGGGTCAGGAAGAGCTCCTGGACGAGAAAATGGCAACCCGCTCCAGTATTCTTGCCTGGGAAATTCCATGGACAGAAGAGCCTGGCAGGCTAACAGGGTCACAAAGAGTTGGACATGACTGAGTACACACTCATTATAGAAGAGACCCAAGGGAGCTCCCTTGCCCTTGAGCGATGTGAGGACACAGGGAGGAGCAGGTTCTCACCAGACACCTAATCTGCTAGTGCCTTGATCTTGAATTTCCCAGCCTCTGGAACTATGAGAAATAAATATGTGCTGTATAACCCACCAAGTTATGGTATTTTTATTATACCACCCCCAAAGGACTCAGACAAGTATCACAAAAAGTTAAACAAATACTATTGTCTTACATTTTTCTAACTATTTTAGCAGTTTATTTCCTAAATAATGTAATTATAGTTTTTCTAGAAAAGTGTTTTAGTACAGAAAAAGACAAATTGGCTTGTATGTCAGACAGTACTATGTGCAATTCCTATATGGCTCAAAGCTCACAGACATTTTAATTCTATCAATACTTAAATTATAACACAATACCTTGCCTTAATGGACTATTATCACTTAAGAGTAAAATCATGATTTTGCCTTATAGAAAAGCATCCTTCTATCTATTATATTGTCGTTTAATAAATTTTCTTACCTTAAAAATGTACATAGATCTCATTTTTTAAACACTGCTTTTCCTTGGGTATACCATTTCCTGAGAGCTCAATATGTTATTGCTAATGGAAATGTGCTTTTAAGATTGCCTCTTAACTGTAGTATAAATATGAGCCTCTGGTAAGCCTCAGTGTGAACACAAGATATTAATTTATTTTTCATAAGTTTAATCAGTCCTAAAAAGGGATGACTCCAGCTTATTGGTGACTATTTTAGTGTAGTACTTGCAGTAATAGCTGGGTAAGGAGGAAAATCAATTACAGTTCTGAAAGAGATGTAGATTTTGTTCACTTAAAACTCAGACTTTTAATCCCTGGGCAAAAACCTAGCCTGGAATGCATTCTAAAAGGCATTTGCTTCTACCATAAGAGGATGTAGGAACTCCTAGACGCCTATCATTTAAACAAAGGATTAGTCAGAAGTGATGTGAGAGATAACACCAAATAAAGTCAACGTGTTCTTTTTGAATGCATGAAAAGGAAATTGTGCAATAAAATTTCCACCATTTCTCATTTCTCATCTGTTTTTGATAGGTCATAAAAGGCCTTCCCTGGTGGCCTTTTATAGGGACAGTAAAGAATCCACCTGCAATGCAGAAGACCTGGGTTTGATCCCTCGGTAGGGAAGATCCCCTGGAGAAGGGCATGGCAACCCACTTTGATATTCCTGCCTGGAAAATCCCCATGGACAGAGGAAGCTGGCAGGCTACAGTCCATGGTGTTGCAGAGTCAGACTCGACTGGGCAATTAAGCACAGCACACACAGAATCTGTATCAGTATTCTTATGCACATGAAAAATCCCAAGAGTGTCAAAGGTGAATGAATTAATTGACTGGACTAACAAGGTGGCTAAGTGGTAAAGAACCAGCTGCTAATGCAGGGGATGTGGATTTGATCCCTGGGTCGGAAAGATCCCCTGGATAAGAAAATGACAATCCACTCTAGTATTCTTGCCTGGGAAATCTCATATACAGAGGAATCTGCTGGGCTATAGTCCATAGGGTCACAGAAGAGTCAGAAATGACTTAGTGACTAAACAATAACAACGGGCTTCTCCTCAAGATTCATGTTCTCTATAACCTTAAAAAATAAACAGTTATATATATTCAAAATAAGTAGGCAGTTAATTTTATCCTGCTGCTTCTGCTTTTGGTGAATAACAGGAAATAATGTTACATTTCACTGCATATAGAAGGCTACCAATTCTATTCAGTTTAATTCAACTCAATTCATTTACTACTGAGAGCTCATCTCTCTTCTAGTCAGGGGAAAAGATGTAAGATTATTGTCTTCTTTTTCTCAAGTCCTAGTGTGAAAAGAGTGAATACATAATAGGAAATAGTTAAATATCAGTTCATTTATCCAATTAATGCAAGTTATACGTGATAGACAGTAAGTGCTATAGACTTTAGAAATAAGATGTTATAAGCATGTTTACAAAGCTCTGCTTATAATTACAAAATTTTGGAAATAACCAACATCGCTGGATTGCTGGAGAAAATAAATAAGTTGTTCATATTTACACCATGGAATTCAATATGTAAAATGAATAAATGAACAGTAGCATCAACACTGATGAATCTTATACATGATGTTGGGCTGGAGCAACTAGGTAGACTCCACTTAGGAAAAGATACAGTTAGAGCCAGTCCTTGTACTCTACATGGATATAAACTCAAAGATTTAAATAAAATCACGTAAGTGCTAGAAGAAAACATTGAAGAATATCTTGACAAAATTAAATTAGGAATGCACTTTTTACCTTTGATTAAAAACCCAGAGCTATTTTAAAACAGACAAAACTAACTAACATTTATAAAAATTTTTTTGTGGCAAAACTATAATACACAAAGTGAAAGATAAAAAATCAGAGAAAAAGTTGTTATTCATATAACAATTCTAGGAATTGATATGCTAGGAATTAACTTGAAAAAGTATCAATAATCTAAAAAAAATGTACCAAAGACATGAAAAGCTAGCTCATAGAAAAGATAGACAAATAGTCTTAAAAATAAGAAAATATACACAATTTAAAATCCAATAGATGAATTTTTCACCTATTAGATTAGCAAAAATCTAAGGTTAATGAGACAGAGGGAAAACAGGAACATGTCGTTGGATAAGTATAAAATAGCACACTTTTTCTGAAGGGCAATTTGGTAATGCCTGTCAAAATTATAAATGTATTTTCCCCTTCCATCCAGGAGTCCTACTCATAGGAATTTATCCTACAGAAATACATGCACACAGAAGAAAATGGCATATGTTGTTATCTGCAACACTGTATTAGTAAAAGATTAGAGTATCCAAGAGTCCATTAAAGAGGCTAGTTATGAAACTAAGGCAGATGCATATTATAAAAAAAATAAGAAAGTTCTCTGTAAATTTATATGAAAAGATTTATACACGATGTTAACTCCTTTTTAAATTGAAAATGTGGGGTGGGGATAAGAATACAGTGGTGTTTGCTTTCACTGGAAAGATTCAATAGAAGCATAGGAAGAAGGTAGCGGGAGACATAGGTTAGCTGCAATGGCAAAGAGGGGGAGGGTGGGGAAAGGCTATTCAGTGTTTTTTATTGTGTTGCTTTGCTTTCTGAACCTTGTATATAATTCCTACTCAAGTTAACTGACAGACCTATGACAATAAAAAGGAACAAAGTACAGAAGAACAAATACGTTATAATTGCTTTTATGTGAAGTTAAAAAAGACAAAATGTAGCAGTGTTTTATTTCAGGAAATACACATGAATGATAAATTCTGTGAAATAAACCAGGAAACAATAAATACAGAATTCAAAATAATTTTTACCAGGTGTGTGAGGGATAGAGGTATAGAAGAAGGAGAATACAGTTTTAGAAGGAAAATAGGAAGGAAGGAAAGAAGGAAGGAAGAAAGGGAGAGAGGAAAATCTAGAAAAGAAAAAGAAATAAGAGATCAATGAGGACTATAGGAGTTCAGTAAGATTCTTGGAGGAAGAGGAAATTTAACTGGTTCTTGAAGGATGTGAATGCAAGTAAATGTAGTTTACATCAACGTAGTAATGTAGTTTACACAACATTGCATATACATAATGTCTTATTATGGCTTCCCTGGTAGCTCAGCTGGTAAAGAATCTGCCTGCAATGTGGGAGATCTGGGTTCAATCCCTGGGTTGGGAAGATCCCCTGGAGGAGGGCATAGCAACCCACTCTAATATTCTTGCCTGGAGAATTCCCAGGGACAGAGAAGCCTGGCAGGCTGTTAGTCCATGGGGTAGCAAAGAGTCAGACACAACTGTGTGACTAAGCACAGCACAATGTCATATGGAGTGTCATACTGTAGCAGAGAGATGAGAGCAGGCATTCAGTAGACAGCTAAGGCACAGAGGATGTGAAGGCTCCTTGAGTTACAAAACCCCGAGGGATTAATCTAGCTGGGCAGTTGAATTGGCAGTAATGAGCGATAGTTTAATAGATTAGTTTGATTATAAATGGAATTGGGAGCTTATCTCAGAAGCCATTAAATGTATGTTTAGTTATAGACAAAGACAGGTCCAAGAAATAAAATTTGAGAGTTGAACACAACAGTGCTCCTTAGGCCCTACCTAACATTGATTTTCGGAGAAGGCGATGGCACCCCACTCCAGTCCTCTTGCCTGGAAAATCCTATGGACGGAGGAGCCTGGTAGGCTGCAGTCCATGGGGTCCCTAACAGTCGGACACGACTGAGAGACTTCACTTTCACTTTTCACTTTCCTGTATTGGAGAAGGAAATGGCAACCCACTCCAGTGTTCTTGCCTGGAGAGTCCCAGGAACGGAGCAGCCTGGTGGACTGACGTCTCTGGGGTAAAACAGAGTCGGACACGACTGAAGTGACTTAGCAGCAACATTGATTTTAGCCTTAAGGCTTAGCACAATCTTCTATAGTACTATCATCCCCCAATCCAGCTGCCCAGCCAGGTAGAACTATTGATGATTTAGGAGTATATTGTTTAACTTCTATATGTTTGTGAAATTTTCAAATTTCCATCATTCTATTGAGATTTTCTTACTTCATTCCATTGAATTTGGAGAACACATTTTGTAATATTTTGATTCTTTTAAGTATGAGACATGACTTTATGACCTAATATATGATCTCTTCTGGAGAAGGTTCCATGTGCATTTGAAAAGAATATATATTCTGATATTGGGGGAGGGTTTCATAGATGTTCTTTGTCTGTTGCTATGTTTATAATTTAATCAAATTTTTATTTCCTTGTTGATCTCTCTAGTTGTTATATCCATTATTGAAAATAGGATTATGAAGTGTCCAACAATTATTATTATTGTCTATTTACCCTTTTAATTCTGTCGGTTTTTGTTTCATGCATTTTAGAGCTCTGTTTTTAGGTGCATACATATTATCATTGTTTTACCTTCTTAATGAAATGATCCTTTTTACCATTATGAAATGCCCTTTTTTGTCTCCATAACAGTTCTTATTTTTAAGTTCATTTTGTCTGACAATAGTAACAGATACTCCAGCTCTTTTTAGTTACTGTTGGCATTTGTCTTCTGGGACAAAGTAGTGTATAGGAAAGAGGAGGAAACTAATGTTTATAAAGCTTCTGAAACTTCCTGACCTATGCAAGAAAATTCCCATATAAGCAATATTCTTTAACTGATGATGATAATGCTTTCCAATGAATACTTCTGGCTTGCCTCCATGTTTTTACTATATAATAAAGTCCTACCTTTTGATAGAGAAGGTATAGAGTATTTGAAAACCAGAAAAATGTCACTCTATGACATGAAAATTAGTAAAAATCATTCAATTTCATAACTACTTAAATACTGATGGGCCATGATTATAGTTCAACATAATAGACCAGGTACAGCCTTTAGGAACACATGATTTGGAATATGACATGTAAAAATGTGTAGACACTTTCACTCACATACCTCAATAAATAATTGATGTAGGTATGACCCTGACTTACAATTGTTTAACTTATGATTTTCAGCTTTATGATGGCATGAAAATCATATGCATTTCAAACCATACTTTGAATCTTTCATTTTCATCTTTTCCCTGGTTAGTGACATACATTTGATCTTCTCTTGAAATGCTGGGCAGTGGCACACTGCCGCCTCCAGTCAGCCTTGCAATCACAAGAGTAAACAATCAGTACATTTATAACTATTCTGTATCCATACAACCATTCTGTTTTTTACTTTCAGCATAGTATTCAACAATTACTTGAGACATTCAACACTTTCTTATAAAACTGGCTTTGTGTTAGATGATTTTCCCAACTGCAGGTTAATGTTAGTGTTCTGAGCATGTTTAAGGTAAGCTGGGCTATGATGTTCAGAAAGTCTGGTGTATTAAGTGTATTTTTGACTTAATCATATTTTCAAGCCATGATGGATTTACTCGGTTGTAACCCAGAATCCCAGGGACGGGGGAGCCTAGTGGGCTACCATCTCTGGGGTTGCACAGAGTCGGACACGACTGAAGTGACTTAGCAGCAGCAGCACCCCCATTGTAAGTTGAAGAAGATCTGCATTAGTTTTCTATTGCTGCTATAACAAATTACCACAGATTTAGTGACTTAAAAAAGTACAAATACATAAGGCTTCCTTGATGGCTCAGTGGTAAAGAATCTGCCTGCCCGTGCAGGAGACGCAAGTTCTATTCCTGATCTGAGAAGATCCCACATTCCATGGAGCAACTAAGCCCACATGCCATAACTAACAAGCCTGTGCTCTAGAGCCAGGAGGTACAGCTACACAGCCCATGTGCCACAACTACTGAAACCTGTGTGCCCTGGAGCCCCTGTTCCCAACAAGAGAAGCCATCGCAATGAGAAGCCCTAACACCACAACTAGCAAGTAGCCCTCACTCACAGCAACTAGAGAAAGCCCTTGCAGCAAAGAAGATCCAGCACCACCAGAAATAATAAATAAATAAATATTATTTAAAAATACAAATGTATTATTTTACAGTTCTGTACGTTGGAAGTTCTAGAGGGTTCTCACTGGACTGAAAAGATGTCAGCATGATGCGCTCCATCCTGGAAGGTCTAGGGGAGGGTTTGTTTCTCTGCCTTTTCCATTTCCTAGAGGCTGCCTGAATTCCTTGACTCATGGACCCCTTACTCCACCTCCAGAGCCAGCAACCTAGCATCTCTCTGATGCTGTTTCATCATTATATCACTTTGACTACCTGTGGAAAAGGTTCTCTGCTCTACTTTGAAAAGTGATTAGATTGGACTCATCTCAATATTTTCCCATTTCAAGGTCCTTGAAACTTCTTTGTTTCTTGTTAGGTAACATATTCTTAGGTTCCGGGGACTATGACATGAACATCTTTGAGGGATTTATTATGCATGTCACAGTAGGGAAAGTTAATGAATTCTAAAACCAGTAAGTAAATGGTATGTAGCTCTCGAAGGAAAATAAGTTAATTTTAAAACCAAGAGATTAGGTCATCGCCTTTAATCCAGTAATCACATTTACTGTCACTAACAGTGGGACATCAGACATGACAGGGACACACTGCCAGTGCCTTTCAGTGTGATGCACAGTGTCGTTCACAGTATCACTTGAGAATTCCTGTTAAGAATTTAACCTTGAACATAATTCAGGAGGCCCAGTTTTAACCTCCAGTATATAGGAAATATAGGAGCTAGAGGATTAAAGGATGTGTGTGTGTGTGTGTGTGTGTGTGTGTGTGTGTGTGTATTTGTGAGTCACTCAGTCGTGTCCGACTCTTTGCAACTTCATGGACTGCAGCTTCCCAGGCTCCTCCATCCATGGAATTCTCCAGGGGATCTTCCTGACCCAGAGACTGAACCCAGGTCTCCTGCATTGCAGGCAGATTCTTTACTGTCTGAGCCACTAGCTAGCTAGCTAAGTCACTTCAGTCATGTCAGACTCTGCGACCCTATGGATTGTGGCATGCCAGGCTCCTTAGTCCACAGGATTCTCCAGGCAAGAATACTGGGATGGGTTACCGTTTCCTCCTCCAGGTCTGAGCCACTGCTGCCGCTGCTGATGCTAAGTCGCTTCAGTCGTGTCCGACTCTGTGCGACCCCATGGACTGCAGCCTACCAGGCTCCTCCGTCCATGGGATTTTCCAGGCAAGAGTACTGGATTGGGTTGCCATCACTTTCTCCTAGGAAAGCCCAATTTAAAGGATACGACAAGGAAATAGAGAAATCAAGGATGTGGGATATTTTGCAAGACAGTTTGTCTTATCTCAAGTCTGTGTTGTAGTGGAAAAAGGAAGAGGGAATTGTAATTGTTTTAGATTAAGTGAGACAAAGCAACTAAAGATGCATGGTTCTTGATTAGCTCTTGGTTTGAAAGTAAAAAGCTATACAATGTATTTTGGAAGGAGGTAACAATCTTTAAAAACAGACTGGGAAATAAGTGACATTAAGATGTTTTCCAAATTTACTAGATGTGATTACTGTACTGTCAGGCTGCCCAGGGGGCGCTAGTGGTGAAGAAGCTACCTGCCAATGCAGGACATGTACAAGACACAGGTTCAATCCCTGGGTCAGGAAGACTCCCCTGGAGGAGGGCATGGGAATCCACTCCAGTATTCTTGCCTGAAGAATCCCATGGACAGAGGAGTCTGGTGGGCTACAGTCCATAGGGTCACACAGAGTCAGACATGACTGAAGCAACTTAGCACACACACGCGCACGGTACTGTCGATAGTTGGGAGAATGCTCTTATTTTTCTGCATGCTAAAGCAGTTAGGTTGAAGCAACAGAATATTTATAATTTACTTTATAAGGGTTCCAGAGAAAAAACATATAGAACAAACAAATATGGCAAAGTGTTAGCGATGTAGGACATCTCTAGGTGATATTTTGCTATTTCTACTTTTCTGTGTTAATAAACATCTTGTTAGTAAAACTTTAAATATCCAATATAAAAGTACATATGCACATAACTTAATTGCCTTATAACCTGTTGGAGATAATGATGTTGTCATTACAGAAATAGTGTCATCTGTAGAAATAATTAGAAAAAGGGAAAAGTTTAGAAATAAACACTTGTCAGCTTTATCTAGTCTCACCTTTTCTCATCATTCTAGGTGACAGATCTATTTTTCTTCTCATCTTTTTTTTAAGAAAGAAAAATATTTTCTAGAGTTACTATAACATGATGAATTTTTTTTAGAACATCAGGTTTTTCTTTTTTTCCAGTACGCTTAGAGGTCTCTCCAGACCTTATACAGTCTGTATGTTGGGCACTAGTGTGTCCTAGGCAGATAATCAGTCCAGTTCTGAAATGGGAAAAGTATGTTTCATTCATTTTATCATGTGATAAAACTGCCAATACAGGTGACTACAGGAAAGTCAATAGACCACAGATCAATGGATCACTTGAATGACTCGTCTAACTTTACTTCAGTCAAGAGTATCAGGCATCCAGTAAACTGTTACTGTTGTGAGGCACGTGATGTGTGGATGACACAGCTGGAAAAGCCCTCTTCTTAATGCCACGTTTATTTCAGTTGTTCATGGAGTGGATTGTCATTTCTTTCTCCAGGGAATCTTTTCAGCACAGGGACTGAATTCACATCTCCTGCGTCTCCTGCATTGGCAGGCAGATTCATTACCCCTGAATCACCAATCCTAAAAGATGATGCAGGGAAAGTGCTACACTCAATATGCCAGCAAATTTGGGAAACTCAGCAGTGGCTACAGGACTGGAAAAGGTCAGTTTTTATTCCAATCCCAAAGAAAGGCAATGCCAAAGAATGCTCAAACTGTTGCACAGTTGCACTCATCTCACATGCTAGCAAATTAATGATCAAAATTCTCCAAGCCAGGCTTCAGCAGCACGTGAGCCATGAACTTCCAGATGTTCAAGCTGGATTTAGAAAAGGCAGAGGAATCAGAGATCAAATTGCCAACTTCCATTTGATCATCGAGAAAGTGAGAGAGTTCCAGAAAAACATCTACTTCTGCTTTATTGACTATGCCAAAGCCTTTGACTGTGTGGATCACCACAAACTGTGGAAAATTCTTCAAGAGATGGGAATCCCAGACCATCCGACCTGCTTCGTAAGCAATCTGTATGCTGGTCAGGAAGCAACAGTTAGAATTGGACATGGCATAACAGTCTGGTTCCAAATTGGAAAAGGAGTACATCTAAGCTGTATATTGTCACCCTGCTTATTTAACTTATATGCAGAATACATCATGAGAAGTGCTGGACTGGATGAAGCATAAGCTAGAATCAAGATTGCTGGGAGAAATATCAATAACCTCAGATATGCGGATGACAGGACCTTTATGGCAGAAAGCAAAGAATAACTAAAGAGCCTCTTGATGAAGGTGAAAGAGGAGAGTGAGAAACTTGGCTTAAAACTCAACATTCAAAACCAAAGATCATCCAGTCCCATCACTTCATGGCAAACAGACAGGGAAATAATGGAAACAGTGAGAGACTTTATTTTGGGGGGCTCCAAAATCACTGCAGATGGTGACTGCAGCCATGAAATTAAAAGACACTTGCTTCTTGGAAGAAAAGTTATGACCAACCTAGATAGCATACTAAAAATCAGAGACATCACTTTGCCAACAAAGGTCCATCTAGTCAAAGCTATGGTTTTTCCAGTAGTCATGTATGAATGTGAGAGTTGGACAACTCAATGCCAAAAAATTGATGCTTTGAACTGTGGTGTTGGAGAAGACTCTGGAGAGTCCCTTGGACTGCAAGGAGACACAACCAGTCCATCCTAAAGGAAATCAGTCCTGAATATTCATTGGAAGGACTGATGCTGAAGCTGAAACTCCAATACTTTAGCCACCTGATGTGAAGAACTGACTAATTTGAAAACACTCTGATGCTAGGAAAGATTGAAGGGAATGACAGAGGATGAGATGGTTGGATGGCATCACCAACTCCTTGGACCTGAATCTGAGTAGGCTCTGGGAGCTGGTGATGGACAGGGAGACCTGGCATGCTGCAGTCCATGGGGTTGCAAAAAGTCAGACACGATTGATCAACTGAACTGAACTGAACTGAAAGGAAACTTGAGGGCTCCCCTAACAGATATTGCAAGAGTTACTAGAGACCCCTGGTGGCAACATAAAGGGAAAACAGGTCACCACGAAACTCCAGCTTCTAGTTTGGGAATCAGAGTAGATGCAAACTGAAACTACCTTCTTTAAGTCCCATTTACATCTCTAACCTCTCCATTTAATGTTTGTTCTTCCCATTCTTTAAAATTTTGTCATTATTTAAAGGCCTTTTTCAGGCCTCTCTTCTCATTTTCGTATTCTCACTAAATGATCACACCCCGTTCAGCAAATGTTGAGCTTGTACTTTCACTTCCTACTCCCTGCTTTGTTGTTGTTGTTCAGTGGCTAAGTCACGTTCAACTCTGTGCGACCCCATGGACCTCAGCACTCCAGGCTTCCCTGTCCTTCACTATCTCCCGAAGTTCGCTCAGTTTCATTGAGCTGGAGACGCTATCTAACCATCGCATTCTCTGCTGCCCCCTTCTTTCTCCTCTTGCCTTCAATCTTTCTCTCATCAAGTCTTTTCCGATGAGTTCATTGTTAGCATCAGGTGGCCAAAGTATTGGAGCTTCAGCTTCAACATCAGTCCTTCCAATGAATATTTAGCTTTGATTTCCTTTGACATTAACAGGTTTGATCTTCTTGCAGTCAAAGGAATCCTCAAGAGTCTTCTCTAGCACCACATTTCAAAAGCATCAATTCTTTGGCACTCAGCCTTCTTTACCGTACAGCGTTCATGTCCATACATGACCATTGGAGAAACCATAGCTTTCTCTATACAGACTTTTATTGCAAAGTGATTTCTCTGCTTTTTAATATGCTGTCTACATTTGCCTAACTTTTCTTCCAAGGAGCAAGTGTCTTTTAATTTTGTGGCTGCAGTCACCATCCACAATGATTTTGGAGCCCAAGAAAATAAAATCTGTCACTGTCTACTTTTCCCCCTTCTATTTGCCATGAAGTTGTGGGACCAGATGCCATGATCTTAGTGTTTTTAATGTTGAGTTTCAGGGCAGCCTTTTCACTCTCCTCTTTCACCTTCATCAAGAGGCTCTATAGTTCCTTGTCACTTTCTGCCATTAGAGTGGTATTATTTACATATCTAAGGTTTGTCCTACTCCTTTCCCAATTTTGAACCAGTCAATTGTTCCATGTCTGGTTCTAATTGTTGCTTCTTGACCTGCACACAGGTTTCTCAGGAGATGGATAAGGTGGTCTGGTATTCCCATCTCTTTAAGAATTTTCCATAGATAGCTCTTAAACTCAGCATACAAAAGAAAGCTCCTTGGGCAAACTTGCTAATGCTATATTTCCTATTTCAAGAAATGCTGTCATAATACAGCCGAGCCAGAAGGCTTATACTTCAATAAAGCAAATAAATACAAAGAGTCTTGCACACCTGCCATGTTCCAAGAACAGGGATAAGTGCTGGAATGAAGAAAATAAAACATATCTTAGAGTGGAGTGAAAAAAAAAAANGTGATGGACAGGGAGGCCTGGCGTGCTGTGATTCATGGGGTCGCAAAGAGTCGGACAAGAATGAGCAACTGAACTGAACTGAAACTCTAGAAAATAAAGGAAGGAAAGCAAAATCATCTATAATCCCACTCACAACATAAACCCATATTAGTCATCTAGTGACGCATAGCCATGGAACTTGCTGTTCACCAGGCCCCTTTGGTAACCTGTCAGGGCTGCTGGAAGATGTGACTGTGAAATCTGTCATCCACGTGTCCTTCTGGAGTATTTTTCAAATCCCAGGGATTTTCCACTGGGCTCTAGTATTTCTATTTTCACTCTTGGATTCTGAGGTATATTTGCCCCAGTATATTAACACTCTTTTTCCATTGGATCCATGGAACCTCTTGGCCATCCCATTTGTTCATACATCACAAAACCATCACATCCAATTTTCTAAGAGTATATGACATTTTTAGGATAAAGGCAATTTTATTAAGGAGTTACAAGCCTGAGAGAACCAAGGTCAGAGTCTTAGTTAACTTGAAGTTTCTCTTGAATCCCACATATTAGGGAATCTAAATACTTAGGGCTTCACAGGGATGAGGTTTTATGGATGACTTCTGCTGCACCTTCTAAAGATGACTGGCCAGTTGTGTCTCTCTTCTAGCTTCACATCTTGCTTCCTTGATACTCTCCACTCAAAACTCTGCTATCTTCCTTGGCATAACCACTGCTTTCCATAGGAAGGACCATCATCCCCTGGATCCACCTGGGTCTGACACTCAGGGCTTTAGTCTGATGGATATTGACATTTATCACTCCCCAGACTCCAGGGAGACTGGCTGCAGTCAAAAGAGAAAATGAATGCAGGCCCTTCAATTAGAGTTTCCTTTTTTAATCCTTTCACAGCAAGAACAGTGGGGTTGCTGGTCTCTTTATTAGCTGGCTTATTACCCCAAGTACCGTTCCTCAAAGTAAGTGACTTGGAGTGGTTATGGCAAGTTAAAATATATGCTTTGCCAGTCAGATATACAAGAAAAAGTAACCTTTATTTTCCTTATATTTATATCACCTTGGTTACAAGGGCTTATTTTTGTTAATGAGAAATTTGGGGACCAGGCACAAAAATAAATAGCTCATGCTCTTTTGTTTTAAAATGGTCTCTTTTTCTTAAATTTAATGTTTCTTTTATTAAGCCCAGTCTTTCATGTATTCTCTTCTACTTTGTTTCACAAAACTCATGTCAGAGCCAAGGAGGAACATTTGCTTTCCCCTTCGTCTCTATCTGTGGCTCTCACGGACCTTGAGTTGGGTTCTTTGGGCATTAAATTTCACTCTCATAATTTAAATCACATTCATCTATTGTTGACACATAACTAGATAACTTAATGGTTTATAGCACTTCACTTCATGGGCTTCCCTGGTGGCTCAGATGGTTAAGTGTCTGTCTGCAATGCGGGAGACCCGGGTTTGATCCCTGGGTTGGGAAGATTCCCTGGAGAAGGAAATGGCAATCCACTCCAGTACTATTGCCTGGAAAATTCCATGGACAGAGGAGCCTGGTGGGCTACAGTCCATGGGGTCGCAAAGAGTCAGACACGACTGAGCAACTTCACTAGTACCTTCATTGGGCACAGCTGTGTCCACAGCTGCCTCTCTAATGTGTCTGCAGATGGTGTAACTTGTCTTCTGTTCTCTTAGCATTGATATGGTGTAAACTTTGGCCATCTGACCAAATCCTGCCCTGACTCTGTTGGGGAGGAAGAAATTTTCCTCCACTCTTACAAGTTCTTCTGGATGTTCTAAGAATTAAATTGACATGAGGTACATTAACAGGAGGAAATCACACATAAGTTTAATAACCAGTATACATAAGAGAGACCCAGAAAATCTAAGTCACCAAACAGGCTGAAATTCTCATCTTAAATACCACCTTCAGCTAAAGACAAACAAAGATGTTGAGGAGAGTGGCTTGGGACTTCAAGGGGAAGAAGGCATTTGACATGGACATGGAAAAATGAATATTTGGTTAACAGATGTTTGGTAGGCCATGCAGAGACACAGAAAAATTTTAACAAACAGACTTTGCTAGGTTCCTTCCCTTCTACACACCTAATTTACATTATAGTTTTCTATGATGACAGCTCCCTTTCTGGAACAGGTTCCCATCTACATTCTTTAGGCGGTTAGGGGGAAGGTCAGAGTTTCTTCCTGAGTCGTCTGGGCCTTGGTTGTTTGCATCTCAAAGTAATCTGCCAAAGGTACATTTTGGGGTGGCAAATTTTGCTACAACTCTTTCCCACTATGTTGTCCCCAGAGATCCAGTTATGACTCCATTTACTCCCTTATATGGGAATTTGGTTTAAAGCTCTGTGGCATAAGAGAACATCCTATTCATCCAGACCCCTCAGGTAAGTTCACTTTATCTTTCTACCCCTCATGGAAACTCCTGAATCACACACATATGTGTATGTGTGCTGCTGCTACTGCTGCTGCTGCTGCTAAGTCGCTTCAGTCGTGTCTGACCCTGTGCGACCCCACAGACAGCAGCCCACCAGGCTCCCCCATCCCTGGGATTCTCCAGGCAAGAACACTGGAGTGGGGTGCCATTTCATATATATATGAAAGTGAAAGTGACATGTAGTCACTCAGTCGTGTCTGACTCTTTGTGACCCCAAAAAATCCTCTATCCGTGGAATTTTCTAGGTAGGAGTACTGGAGTGGATTGCCATTCCCTTCTCCAGAGAATCTTCCCGACTCAGGGATTGAACCTGGGTTTATAAATATAAAATTTTTGTATTTATATTGTTGCACAGCCTGTGACCGACCATGGATCGAATCCATGCCCCTGCAGTGGAAGCGTGGAGTCTTAGCCACCGGGGAAGTCCCTGAATCATTTCTCTGTTACTCAGAAAGTACGGGGACAATGCAGGAATGTCCAGCCCCATGTACCTAACCTGCTTTCTCCTGGCCTTGCTGCTGCAGGTTCCGCACAGTGTAAACTGGAGTACCAGCTCAGCTGCTCTCATTCTCAGCTTATTTTGAATTTCTATCAGAATTTCTGTAAACCAGTGGGTGAAGGCTCTTTTCAGAGTCCTTGCAACTTCTTGGACTGTCCTAATCTGAATTTCCCTCCTTACTCCCTGCATTTCTCATCCTACCTCCTATCCTCACCCCCAACATTCTCCTGCCTAATTGTTCATTTGAAATTGATAGGTAGACAAAAGCTCTAGGATATGATGTGATATCCTGTATCTTCTCTACTTATACCTTATAAAATATTATATATTCAGACCTCTAAGCTTCACATGCAAAGGCAGACTTTGGATTTTAGAACATTCTTTACTCTCTCAACAAAGCCTGACTCTCAAGAGTATTCTCTTGCTGTGGACTCAGAAATCGAAACTTTGAACTTTAAAGAGAAAAAATTGACCTCTTTGTTCTAGGCTTTTACCACTTTCTTTTTCTAGGCTGTTGAATCCTATGCCTTAGCCTTAGTGGTAGAAGGAATGACTTTTAAAGCGAGATAATACAAAGGAAAATACAATGTGAAATATTTCAAAATGTTTTTACTTTCAAAAATTTTACTTTTTAGAGCATACTGAGAAAGGAGATGCTCCACATGAGCAAGGCTCTGGTATTATAAGTCCCTACTATTCTCCTGAAGAGATGAACAAAGTCACAGAAGATTGTTTGCAGTGGTCACTGCTGCTGTTATGTGGGAAAAGGCAAGGCCTGGATTGTATTGTTTTGCTTTTGAATCACATTCAGATACACGATGTGGATGGGGGATAAAGGATATTGGATGTGCAGCCAGTTCTTGGTCCTGTTAAAATCATAGAATAAATACAATTTTAAGTTGGGATGCAGGTAAAATTTAGTGATAGTATAATAACAATAATTTTTATTCGCATGTGTGTGTGTGTGTGTGTTAGCCACTCAGTTGCGTCCAACTCTTTGTGGCTGCATAGACTGTAGCCCGTCAGGCTCCTCTGTCCATGGGATTTTCCAGGCAAGAATATTGGAGTGGGTTGCCACTCCCTTCTCCAGGGGATCTTCCTGACCTAGAGATCAAACCTGAGACTCCTGCATTACAGTCAAATTCAACGCTGAGGCACCAGGGAAGCCACAGTACTTGACAAAATATTTTTAGTTTCATTATGTCATATAGAACTTTCAAAATATTTGATTTAGAAGTTGTAAGTCCTTCTTCAAAAATGAAAGACAGAATCCAGGGGATATTAAGTAACTTCTGTTATATGTGTAGATAATCAGTGCCAGCTAATGGTGTTAATCTAAACATAATTGTTGTTGTTTAAATCACACCATAATACCTCTGCTGATAAATTATATAATAATAATAATAAGCTTTATCTCTTTTCTGCACGACAACCCTTCACCTATTTGAAGGTCTTTATTATGGGTCCCTGTCAGATCTTGATAAGAAAGATGATAAAGAAAACTGATGGGGAGGAAACAGCCAAAGTACATGGAAGAGTCATTATCAGCAGAAGAATATGAGGAAGAATATGAGTGTGTAGAATCAGGAAACGGGGTGCAGAGGCCCCACTTTGAAGGCATTTATTTCTTTCTTTATTTTGGCCACGTAGTGTAGCGCGAGGGATACGTTTCCCAACCAGGGATCAAACCCATGCCCCCTGTGCTGAGAGTGCAGGGTCTTAAGCACTGGACCTCCAAGGAAGACCCTGAAGGCACTTTAACTTTACTAAGAGTCCTCTCTTTTGATTTTCCCCTCTACTAAGTCAAGTCAAATAGAATCTTAGACTCATAGGACTGGGAGTAAAATTGCAAATGTTGAACTGTTCAATGCTGGAATTCTAAAATACCTAGTAGTGTCATGGTAAATATTTAGCTATCAGATATTGGGGGAAAACAAAGACTCTTATTTTCAGAGTTTGCTGACTTTTGTGGTGAAAATGCTCCCATGGAGGCCAGTTTCAACATACTGAAATGATGTCAGTGGAGTTTGGAAGAGTTCCTAGCAATTATCTCTTATGAGTTGGTACAATCCAGCATTAACAAACCATTGATAGGTTGATTAGAACCCTAAAATGTTACCTAGCCTTAGCTTTGAATTGTCCTGGCACCAAACATTGCCACTCCACTGTTTGATATTAATAGTTTTAATTATTATTGTTCATTCTCTGGTTGTGCTTCTAAAATTACCTTTGGTCCACTTTGATTCTCTAGCCTCAGTTTCCCCTGTTTATTACCATTTAAACCTTTCATTTTCCAGGATATATATTCTTTGCTAATTAAATCAACATATATATTATGTATACTCAGTCACTCAGTTGTGTCCAACCATCTGTGATCCCTTGAACTGTAGCTCTCCAGGCTCCTCAGTCCACGGGGTTTTCAAGAATACTAAATGGGTTGCCATTTTCTTCCCCTATATATTCTTATAGCGTTTTCTACGTGCTGAATCATTCTGATAACCCTGCCTTGGTTTTAATTTTTATTGTTAATATTCCTTTACAAATTTAATGCTTTTAACTGACCACATAACACAGTTCAATAGAACTCTTATCTCCCTTTAGATAGATATTTCTAATACAGACTAAGTCTATATTGGTTTTCTTTTCTTTCTAATTAATTAATTTTTAGTACCCATGTGACTTAACTGGTTACTTCTGAGCTTGTGATCAACTACCAAAAATCCCCTTGGTCTTTTTCTTGAGAAGGGCTGTTTTTACATGAATTCCTTGTCTCAATCAAATAAACTATAGTATGTTATCACAAAATGAGCCACTTGTATATTATCTAGTCCAAGCTCCTCATTTTAGAGATGAAGGAATTAGAGATCACAGAAGTTAATTAATTGAAATAAGATTACATAACTTGTGGGTGACAAAGTCAAGTCTAGATCTGATGGCTGCTATCATTTCCTTATATTCTACTATTTCCTCTTACTCTTAGAACGGCATTAGATAGGAAAAACGAGTTGTATTAACTCCATTTTAAACATGGTGATATTTAGAATAAGAAATACTAAGTGATTTGCCAAGTCTACATGGGCAATAACAGTAGATGATTTTTTTCAGCCTAAATGTAAGGCTGTTACGATTTACATTTTTCAGTTATGGCCCCTTACATTAAACTGTGAGACAATTTTTAGTTTTGACTCTGTGGCCTCGGATTTTAACATTCTTCCCATCTTCCTGTCTTTCACAAGTGTTGTAAGCATAGGTTTCTTATCAGCCAGGATCCTGGCAGAGAGCAGAAGCTAACTCAGATGGTTCAACAGACTTTAATAAAAGTATTGTATTAGTCTCCCAGGGTTTCCAAAGCAACTTACCACAAACTCAGTGGCTTAAAACAAAAAGAGGCCAGAAGTCAAAAATCAATATGTTGGGAGATTTAGTTGCTTCTAGAGCCTCTAAGCAGAAGGAAATGGCAACCCACTCCAGTGTTCTTGCCTGGAGAATCCCAGGGATGGGGGAGCCTGGTGGGCTGCCGTCTATGGGGTTGCACAGAGTCGGACACGACTGAAGTGACTTAGCAGCAGCAGCAGCAGAGCCTCTAAAAGGGGGAAAGAATGTCCATGCTTCTCTTCTAACTTCTAGTGTCTGCTAGCAATCCTTGGCATTCATTGGCTTCAAAAGGCATCTTCATATAGCCTTCTTTGTGTATTTTTCTTTTTTTGGCATCCTTTCCTCTTTAGATAAGGATATCAGTCATTGGACTTAAAGTTCACCCTAAGTCCAAGATGATTTTATCTCAAGATCTTTACATCTACAGAAACCCTATGACCAAATAAAATTACATTCTCAGATTCTGGGTAGACATGAATTTTTGAGCAATACTATTCAACACTATAGGTTCATTTATGAAGTTATGCGTGGACTAAGGAAACAGGCAAGAGTAAGAAGTTCTTACTAACCCTAAGGTTAAAGGGGCAAGGAGATGAATTGTGTCCCAGGATCCTACTGAGCTGGACCAGTGAAGCAGGGGACCATGGCAGTAATTCTAGAGATCTGAGCAGTAGAGATATGAGTTCCCTGCCATGACACTGGTTTCAGAGCAGGTATAGGACAGGCTCAATGGATTCAATCACTGGCTTAGTCACTGACTCAATGGACATGAAAGTCCAGGAGACAGTGAAGGACAGGGAACCCTGGTGTGCCGCAGAGTCAGACACAACTTAGCGACTGAATAACAACAGCAACATAGAACAGGAAAAAAACATTTTCTCCTTTCAGTTTGAACTCTTCTTTGGATGGTTCCCATTAGCCACATACAACCAGAAGCCAGGTTTATGCTTCCTGTTACTGAGGTAAAAATGACTACAAACTTCATGGCTTAAACCAATTCAAATTTATAATCTTATAATTCTAGAGGTTAGAAGTCATACAGAGGTCTCACTGGGTTAAAATCAAGGTATCAGAAGGGCTTATTCCTCTGGTGGAGAATCCATTTGCTTGCCTTTTCCAGCATCTAGATGTCATCCACATTCTTTGGCTCAGTCCTCCTTCTTTAAAGTCAGCTATGGCACACTGAGTCCCCTTACAGCATCTCTCCGGCATCTTTTGCTCTGTGAGGAAACATGTTCAGAATTTAAGGGTAAGAATGTGGGCATCTTAGGAGGAGCCACTCTTCCACCTACAGTCTTAAGAATTTACCCTCCTGGGCAGGATGGGATACAGGTCATGTGGCAATGAACTTTATACAGTTAGGAAGTACTATAGAAGAAAAATAATTCAAAGTCTTCTTAGGCACAATGTGGAAGGGGCCCTGAAGCAGAAGCTTTATTCACTCAACAGTAATTCAGACTCTGCTCCTAGGCACAGAGCAAAGCAGGGCAGAGGATAATCTGGGGGTAGGGTGAATGGATGAGAGTCAGAAGAGCGTGCCTTAAACTTTTCTACAGTTGATTAAACATTTGGCTTATGAGGAATCTGCTGCATTCCACTAGTGCCTATACTTCAGAGTGAATTCAGTAGTTTTCAGTCAGCTAATTATTGATCATGAGGATGGCATAAGAGATGGCCAACAGCTTAGTGAGACTGATTTATACCATGCCTTCACAGAAGCCACTTTTTCCTCTTATTACGTTTAGGCAAATGTATAGTTGGTGTATTCCTACTCAACAGTGTTCTTTAGCCTTTTAAGCAGTATAGATTTCATGGGCACTTTCCCTCCTGTGTGTGTGTGTGTGTGTGTGTGTGTGTGCTCAGTCACATCAGACTCTGTGACCCTGTGGACTGTAGCCTGCCATACTCCTCTGTCCATGGGATTTTTCAGTCAAGAATACTGGAGTGGCTTGCTGTTTCCCCCTCCAGGAGATTTTCCTGATCTAGGGGTTGAACCCATATCTCCTAAGTCTCCTGCATTGCAGGCAGATTCTTTATCTGCTAAGCCACTGGGGAAAGAAGCCACCATCTTCCCTGCAAACTACTTGTGACAAGTTGCTGACTCATTCCACAGAAGGTACAACTGAACCTTAGATTTTATAATTAAAAGTTTAGTCTTACTGTGTCACCTATGGGAGTTCCATCTAGCCATAGTCTATTCAATTCTGAATTTGCTTCTTTCTTGTGACTACTTGGTACACTTGATACAGAATTTTTCTTCCAAATCCCCTAAGTTCTAGGACTTCACAGTGCAGTCATGTGAGAGTGAGTCAGCAGTTTAATTCCAATATCTGTCTCACCACTGTTAGGGACTTTTTAACAAGAACCAAGACAGTTATTAGTTTTATTATAACCCAAATAGAATAAAGAGGAACTATGTTAACAAGAATAGAGAAGTGAAGAATACCAAATGCCCATGTCTTAATAGTTAAAAAAAAAGGGAAAGAAAGAGTAAACTCTACTGGACATTTTGCTTTATGAAAATAGACCAACTTCCCAAAGAAAGTGTGGTTTCCAGGGTATTTTTTTGCTTTATCTGTTTTATTTCCACAGGTAAGATGAATTCTCTGATTGCTATAATTGAACCAAACTTCCAAATCAGAATTGCATTGATCATAGAAAAAGTAAAAGAATTAATTGCACTTAAAGACTGAAGAGGTTAGTGTACATAACATAATGATGGACATTCTGGCTAATGTTCTTAGGGGGTCTAGAAGAAAAATTCTGTATCAAATGCACCATGTAGTCACAAGACAATTTAGGGCCATTGAATGAGCAAGTCACAGTTAGTATGTATAAAATGCCTACTATCACCATAGGCAATTATGGTGCAGTATTACTAATATGAATTGCAGCAAAATTTATGATTAGTTTATGTAACTTTTTTTTTGTATATTTAAACTTAAATAGGATTCAATATTTTTAAATAATCTCTAGCTGGGGAATTATAAGCATTTGTTTGTTAACAGTTGCAACAATTTTGAGTAAGATATACATCTTTCTCAGTTGGAGGGGTTTTCCTTTGAGGATATGAGCTGAAAGTATTTATTAAAATGTGTCTCCTTATTAGTAGAAGAAATAGAGAGCTCAACTATTGCCATGTTTTACATAGCATAGTCTGTAATTCTTAGTCTTCAAACTCTTCTGCCACAAATAATTTTTATAGTACTTTATGAAAGAATAAAACTATTTTCAGAAATATTTTGTGTAATTACAAAGGATATAAATACTTAAGGAAAACAAGTACTTGTGATTTTATAGAGAATGATAGCAAGGAAGGTCACTTACTGATTTTCCAGATTTTTCTGAATAGGTTGAAAGATGTCATAGAACTATATTTTAGTTTCTTTATCTATAAAATGGTGAAGATTAAATCTGTAATCTTTTCCTTTGATGTCTCACATTGTACACTCTATCAAGTTCTCTACGGCAGAGGTTTTCAGATGTCACCAGATGAATTCTTTCCTTCTTTATTAAAAGAAATTCTGAATATTAGTAGGGAGCATGGCTGTCTTCTAGGTCTTATTTTTCCCAGTTTCCCTTACAGATTTAGTTCTGACCAAAGGGATGGGAGAGAAAGTGATGCTTGCCACTAAATGATGATGGAAATGGCACAGGCATATTGGCCAAGAGATGGAAGCCCCCTGTTGAGAACGGCAGATCATTCATACCAGTCCTGAGACTTCTTATTTTGGTATGATTACATGAGCACAAAGCAAACCACCTGTATTTTAGGTCTCTGTTGCAAAAGTTTAGACTATGCCCTCATAATTCAACCCACCAGAGAAGCACAGCACTGTACTAGAGAAAAAGTAGGTGGTTTCTAGATTAACATTATAGTAGAGTCTTTACCACACTGAGTGTATATTGCTGACAGTTGAATAGTGGTACTTAGAAACATCAGAGTTCTTTAAAAATTCTAGAGATTGTTAATGAGCAGCGTAAATTTATAGTGCTGAACTGTGCAAAAATTAATAGTCTCAGAAGTTCTCAGTCGCTATTCTCCAGCCTCTTGGCTGCCTTGGCTTTAAATTAACTCTAAGTCGAGTAAACTTTTCCTCTTCTCCAGACTGACCTATGCCCATTGCTTTGGCATGCCCCGCTCAGATTATGCCTCTCTGTCTTCTTCCTTACACGGGGCATGATTGCCAACCAAACTGAGCAACTGACGTTGTAACCTGTCCTTTAGAACTGCCTAAGAATGTGGGAGAAATGCCTCCGAATGCCTGAGAAACCAGTCTGGCTTCTCTGGGATTGAACCCTGGGTGATATTTTAAGGGAGTCACCTTTCTATTGGATCAGATTTCCCTGAAGTTTAGTAAATTGCCTTCTATAGAGAGTTTGAGATTGTAAGTTCAGACATTGGTAATAATTCTGCTGACTACATGTTACAAAGGGAAATGTTCTTGCATTAATAGAAACCAACGACTATTGAATATTTTGCAAAATGATGTGTCACAGTAATACTATGATATCTCACGGTTTGTTTTTACCACATGTTAATATTGTGTTGCATAAAATTGATTTAGAGGCTCATCTTGGACTTCAGGCTGATATATCTGTTATACTTCATAAGCCTACACTGCCTCTTGCTGGCTGTTCTAAATAACTCTTCTCATGTCTCTAGTAATAGGTCCACAGGTCACTTTATTTTAACTTACTTTGTATTGGAGTATAGCCAGTTAACAAACAATGTTGTGATAGTTTCAGGTGAACAGCAAAGGGACTTAGCCATACGTATACATGGATCAAAGGTGATTTTTTTTTAAAGCCTTGTGTGTTGCCTCCATGTTCTTCTCACTATTTGTATTGTTTTGATTCCCAGTCTTCCCACTGAAGGTCACTTTTTGAAAATAACCAACCTTTTGCAAATAAACCAGTCCATCCGAAAGGAAATCAGTCCTGGATATTCATTGGAAGGACTGATGTTGAAGCTGAAACTCCAACACTTTGGCCACCTGATGTGAAGAGCTGACTCATTGGAAAAGACCCTGATGCTGGGAAAGATTGAGGGCAGGAGAAGGGGACGACAGAGGATGAGATGGCTGGATGGCATCACCAACTCGCTGGACATGAGTTTGAGTAAGCTCTGGGGGTTGGTGATGGACAGGGAGTCCTGGCGTGCTGCAGTCCATGAGGTTGTAAAGAGTTGGACATGACTGAGCGACTGAACTGAATTGGACAAATAAAATTTCTCTTCTACCTCTACTTCTCTGTCTTCTTCTATACAGACTCTGTTCTTGTGCATCTCTTTCTTTCTAAAAACGTTTATGGAAGTGCAGTTGGTTTACCATATTGTGTTAGTTTCAGGTGTACAGCAAAGTGAATCAATCGAATACATATACATATATCCACACTTTTAAAAACATTCTTTTCCCACACAGCTCATTACAGGATATTGAGTGGAATTTTCTGTGTTACACAGTAGGTCTTTACTAGTTATTCATTTCATATATGGCAGTGTGTATATGTCAATCCCAGTCTCCCAGTTTATCCTTTCCCACTGCTCCTACTTAACCCCTGGTAACCATAAGTTTGTTTTCTTCATATGTAACTCTATTTCTGTTTTGTACCCCTTTTTTAGATTCCATATATAAGCAATATCACATGGTATTTATCTTTCTGACTTACTTCACTCAGTATGACCATCTCTAAGTCCATCCACGTCACTGCAGATGGCACGATTTTATTATTTTTCATGGCCTAGTAATACTCCATTGTATATATGTACCACATCTTCTTTACCCACGCCTCTGTTGATGGTCATTTAGGTTGATTCCATGTCATGGCTATTGTAAATAGTGCTGCAATGAATACTGAGGTACATGCAACTCCTCGAATTATGATTTTCTCTGCATATATGCCCAGGAGTGGGATTGCTAAATCACATGGTAGCTCTATTTTTAGTATTTGTTGAGGAAGCTCCATACTGTTTGGCATAGTGGCACCACCAATTTACATTCTCAGTAACAGTGTAGGAGGGTTCCCTTTTCCTTACACCCTCTCTAGCATTTGTTATTTGTAGACTTTTTAATGATGCCCGCTCTGACTGGTGTGAGGTATACCTCTTATAGTTTTGATTTGCATTTCTCTAATAATTAGTGATGTTGAGCATCTTTTCATGTCCTATTGTTCATCTGAATGTCTTCTTTGGAGAAAAGTCTATTTAGGTCTTCTGCCCATTTTTTGAGTTTTTTCTGTTATAAATTGAGCTGCAAAAGCTGCTTCCCACGTGGTGCTAGTGGTAAAGAACCTGCCTGCCAATGCAGGAGACGTAAGAGACATGGGAATGATCCTGGGGTCAGGAAGATCCCCTGGAGGAGGGCATGGCAACCCACTCCAATATGCCTGACTGGAGAATCCCATGAACAGAGGAGCCTGGCAGGCTACAGTCCATAGAGTCACAAAGAGCTGGACATGACTGAAGTGACTTAACACTCATGAATGCAGAGCTCTTTGTATATTTTGGAGATTAATCCCTTGTTGGTTGCTTTGTTTGGAAATACTTTCTCCCATTCTGTGGGTTATCTTTTTGTTTTCTTTATGGTTTCCTTTGCTGTGCAAAAGCTTTTAAGTTTAATTAGGCCTCATTTGTTTACTTTTGTTTTTATTTCAGTACACTAAGAGGTGGATTGAAAAAGATCTTGCTGTGATTTATGTCAAAGAGTGTTCTGCCTGTGCTTTCCTCTAAGAGTTTTATAGAATTTTGCCTTACATTTAAGTCTTTAATTCATTTGGAGTTTGTTTTTGTGTATGGTGTTAAGAAGTATTCTAATTTCATTCATTTATGTTTAACTGTCCAGTTTTCCCAGTGCTAATTATAGAAAAGACGCCACTGAATATTCTTGCCTACTTTGTTATAGATTAGGTGACCAAAGGTACATGGATTTATCTTGGGACTTTTTATTCTTTTCCATTGATCTATATTTTTTGTTTTTGTGCTAATACCATATTGTTTTGATACATAAATCTCTTGTGCATCTCTTAAGGTAAAGCCCTCCTTTCTTCCTTCACCACATCAGGAGGCTATTCCTGACATACGCAGCACTTTCCTTGGCTCTCTAGTTTGACTCTTGCCATAGCAACATAGCTCTGAAAATAGCCACAGAAAGGAAATGTGATCCATATATATTATATAAATATGTTTACTCCAGTATTCTTGCCTGGAAAAATCACATGGAAAGAGAAGCCTGTTGGGCTACTGTCTGAGTTCACTCAAACTCATGTCCATCGAGTCGGTGACGCCATCCAGCCATCTCATCCTCTGTCGTCCCCTNGCCATAGAATGCTCAAACTACCGCACAATTGCACTCATCTCACATGCTAGCAAAGAAAGGCTCAAAATTCTCCAAGCCAGGCTTCAACAATAAGTGAACCGTGAACTTCCAGATGTTCAAGCTAGATTTAGAAAAGGCAGAGGAACCAGAGATCAAATTGCCAACATCTATTGGATCATCAAAAAAGCAAGAGTTCTAGAAAAACATCTGGAATACACATAGAGTTTTACTAATATCATTATGTAGATAATCAAAAGGATGTAGGAAAATATCCTTCCTTCTACCTTCCATCCAAGGACACACTTCTCAGCACCCACATTCACAAAACATTCTTTTGATTTTTTAGTTAAGCAGCATGGCACTTATTCCGGATTATAAGTGGGTATTTATGAAGTCACTAAAGCAATAAAATCACGTATCAAAGTGTTTGCCAAGCTTGGGTTGTCATAAGTTAAGTTTTCTGTAGCCTTAAAAATACAGGATGTATTTTTAATACAGAGTGTATTAAAAATGTGGGTCTTTCTGAGGTTTCTTTTGAGGATGTAAATGAAAATGAGATCCTTGTGCACTTGAGGGCATTGAGGTGAAGGTGAGATTGTAATGAAGTAGAAGGCAAAGGAGTGAGTTGCCTCTATTATAATAAAAACATGCAATGTACAAACCACATTTTCTTTTTTTGGCCCATGCTGCATAGACAGCTATTAGAATTCCTTGGTGAGTGGGAAAGAGCTGGGATCCACCCTTAGGTTTCAAGCTCAGGCTCCATTAGGGAGGAGGCTGAGAGGAGTGGGTGGAGGCACTCTCTAATGAGCCAGGAGACTTTATTGTTTTCCCAAAGGTCAAAGGTACAAGAACATTCTGATGTATTTTCCCTTCCTGCCATATTTACTTGATTAACATGTCACTAAAGAACAAAAGAATAGAAGGCAACAAGGGAACAGGGATTTTGTTAATTTTTTTTTTTCCTGAACATAGCTTAATTTGCACACCATGAAGAAAAACTGATCCTTTTTCTTACGTCTGCTACTCTGTTGAGAATGGCCTATGCAAAAAATCAATTTCCGTGTCTCAAGTCAGTTTGCCTATTTAATTAACTTAGAGGCTTAATGGAGACAAGCATGAGTAAAACACAGTTTGAGAAAGGTTTCAAAATTGCATTTATTATATATATTAATATTTCATCAGAGATTTCCCTATAGTCATTATGGTGTGTCTAGATTTTGTTTTCCCTGTGCCAATGTTTGATTAGTTCTTGCAGGTGATTAGTGCAGGAGTCCTGTGATAATTAGAAGCTGAACTATTCCTGTTATGCTTTAATATGTACAGTATAACGGTCCTTGGGTTGGCAGATGATGTTTCATATGAATCTATAGCTTGATGTTTTATTTGTCTTATGTAGAATTTTTGTGGGCTTCCCTGGTGGCTCAGCAGTAAAGAATTTGCCTGCCATTGCAGGAAATGTGGGAAGATCCCCTGGAGAAGGAAATGGCAATCCACTCCAGTATTCTCGCTTAGCAAATCCCATAGACAGAGTAGCCTCGCAGTCTACAGTGAATGTAGTTGCAAAGAGTTGGACACGACTTAGCAACTAAAAAACAATAGAATTCTTGCATTGAACAGTCATTACATTACATATTTGTCAAGTAACTAATTTAATACCGTGGTAAAGAATTTTAAAGATCAACTTTTTGGAAATCACCAGTTATCCAAATGTTTGGGATAACATTTTTTAGCTCTAGTTTTTTTTTCTTTTTTTAAGAGTAAGTGATCAAAATCCATGTATCCCTGACTTGATAGAGAAAATGACTTAAAGAGGAATATATGTTTGGAATCAGATGAGGCAAGTTGGGGAACTCAAATATTAGGGAGAAAGATGACATATTGCATCTTGAACTTTATTTGCTTTAAAAGTTATGCTAGTCCCTTTGTATGAAAAATGTTTATTGAAGTTGCTTAAATATTTTAAAATGATTAGGCAGTGAACTCACAGTCCTCTAATTTTTGCTAGCTGTGCTCTATCTACACTGTCAAAGCATAAAGCCATTATGCACTATATTTTCTCCTTTATGGCCTTAATTTAGTTTTA
>SJYA01000729.1:369925-538516 GCA_006410615.1 Neotragus moschatus | reverse complement strand
CATCAGTCTTTATACTCTTAAAGTTCTTGGTATAGTTATACTACAGTGAGCTTATTCATTCAACTATTGATGGACATTTGGGTTGTGTTCAGTTTTAGAATATCATGAGTAATACTACTGTAAACACATGCAAGTCTCTGTGGATTTATGTCTTATTCTCTTGCATAAATGCGTAAGAGTGGGATTGTTATGTTATATGTAAGTGTCTCTTTATCATACACTGCCATATTATTGTCAAATAGGCTTTCACATTTTGCATTCTTGGCAGCAATACATGAGGATTTCAGTTGTTCCACATTCCTACCAACGTTAATAGAACCAGTCTCATTAACTGTAAGCATTCCAGAGATGTATAATGGTGTCTCGTTGTGATTTGATTTTGCATCACCTTAATGACTAATGATGTCAAGAATCTTTTGTTGGGTGTATTGACTATTTGCATATCTTCTTTGTAGTGTCTGTTAAAACTTTTTGGCCCACCATTTTGTTGGGTTGTTTCTCTTATTATTATTGACTTGTACAGCTCTTTTTATATTTTGGATATAAGCTTTCTCTTTAGTTATATGTCTTGCAAATATTTTCTCCCAGTCTGTGTTTTGCATTTCTCATTTTCTTAAATGCCAATTTTAATTTAATAAGGTCCATGTTAGCTCTTTTAATTTTATGGTTTGTGCTTTTTGTGATTTGTCTGAGAGAACTTTGTCTAATCCAATATCTCAGATTTTCTCCTGTGCTTTGTTAAAGTTTAATAATTTTAACTCTTACTTTTTAGATTTATGGATATTCAAGATTCAGTTCAAGTTTCACTTTCCTTGTGACTCTTTGAGGAAGAGTTCATCAAACCTTCCTTCTGTACTTTCACAGAACCATATGGACATTTACCTCAGAGCGCTTAATTGCAATTATATAAATGTTTGTTTTCCCCACTAGACTGTGAGCTTCAGTGCATAGTGATAAGTCTTACTCGTTTATGAATACCAAGTACCTAGACTATGCCTGATATATAATAGACCTTCAAATAATACTTGTGAAATGAATGGCTGAATGAATAAATGAAAGAATGCAATTATTTAATAGTAATATTTATTCCTTAAATCATGTTTTTACAAAGCACTTTAGTATCCGTACTTCACCAGCATCTTACAAGAAACTCATGAGACAGACATTGTATTACCTCCATGTTTACAAACTGTTATTGGTTCTCCAAAGCCTAATGAATTAAGATCAAACTATTTAGCTTAATATTAAAAACTGCCTTGGCTATTATTCTCCCCATCCTTTCTAGCTTTGTCTTCTGCTTTCCCCTTTCACATAGCCAATGGAACCATTGCACTGGGCAATTTATTATTCTTCATTTACGCCCTTGATTTCTGCCTCTTCATATTCATACAAGTCATCCTTTCCACCTTAAAGTTCTTTCCACTCCATCTCTGCTTGAGATATCCTACTCATCTCAAAAGCCAATACTTCAGTAAAAGTACCTTCCCATGATCTGACCAGGTAAACGACCAGCTAAATGTGACTGCTCCTTCACTTACACAACCACGCACCTCCATCTTTCTTACCTTAATTAAAATAAATGGTGTTTGTCCTTAGCTTCAGACCATTTTTCTCTTGGTACCTACGTCCTGGCTGTGGCTCTCCTTGATTCATGGGTTTCCCTTGCTCCCCAGCTGTTCCTCCCTCGAAGTAGCTTTGTCGGGCAGTGGTAGTGGGACTTGGGCCCTTAATTGCCTCCTTTGTGAAGGAGATCTAGACCTGCCTCCCTTTGAAGACTGCTCGCTCCAGAAATTAAATGATACAATGGATTGAAAGTCACTTGTAAATTTAACATGCCACACAAATGTAGCCTATTATGGCTATTATTGAAATCAACATTTAGCTTGACTCCATGCATCTTTCAATTCCCACAGTTGAAGTCAGATGTGTTTGGGAGGAATGTTTTAGGGCAAGTGTATTTATGGCATTTCCTTAAAATGACTCTTAATTCTTGAGCCTTCCTGTGGCCACAGTGGGCCCTGAACACCACGCTCTTGTTCCTCCCTCTGTTTTGCTTTATGTTTAATTAGACATTTTTGGATCCCTCTGGATGATGCTCAACATCTGTGTGTGCTTCCTCTTGACAGGCTTTCTCTAGCTAATGTGAAGGAGAATGATGACTTATTTTGCCTGTTTTACTCAGGTTGTTGTAGTTGTGAAGCCTGGCCCAAATGTGGCTGTCATTGTTTTTTATGAAGGCCAGGGATCCAGATGGCAGGAAAGGAAAGCTTCAACCCAGAGTAAACAGTCCTTTCCTGTTTTCACCAGGGCTTCCCTGGTGGCTCAGACAGTAAAGAATCTGCCTGCAATGCAGGAGATCCAGGTTCAGTTCCTGAGTTGGGAAGATCCCCTGGAGAAGAGAATGTCTACCCACTCCAGTATTCTTGCCAGGAGAATCTCATGGACAGAGGCGCCCGGAGAGCTACAGTCCATGGGGTCGCAAAGAGTCAGATACAACTGAGCAACTTTCACTTTCATATTTTCAGCACCAGCAAAGGATTGTGCCTCCCTAGGCAAAACTAACTGTGAGGTTATTGCAACTTGGGTGCCCACCTACCCTCACCAGTGGGCCCTTCCCACTCTAATTAAACCTTCCCCTCTGGACTGCTATCACCCTTGGTCATTTCTGTCACATGTCCATCTGCACATCCCAGTTATCTTCTTCTAAGCCCTCTGGGTTGATCTGAGACTGAGTCAAATTCCCCCAATTAAGTTTTCTTTCTTGACTCCTTCTCATGGGGAAGGTTCAAGTTATTAGTTATTTAATGACACAAGGAGAGGCCATGGTTAAAAGCATAGTCTCTGCTGCAAGATTTTGTGAGTTCAAATTCCAGCTTGCCCATACTCTCTTTCTATTGATTGCAAGTTCTTTAACTTCTCTTGCCTTAGTTTACAAAACTGTAAAATTGGCTGCTGAGAGGCCCTACCTCACTCCTTGTTGGATTCAGTTCAGTTCAGTTGCTTAGTAGTGTCTGACTCTTTGCAACCCCATGAATCACAGCATGCCAGGCCTCCCTGTCCAACACCAACTCCCAGAGCTCACCCAAACTCATGTCCATACAGTCCGTGATGCCATCCAGCCATCTCATCCTCTGTCGTCCCCTTCTCCTCCTGCCCCCAATCCCTCCCNATATAACGGGGCTTCCCTGGTGGCTCAGACAGTAAAGAATATGCCTGCAGTGTAGGAGACCCATGTCTGATCCCTGGGTTGGGAAAATCCTCTGGAGTAAGAAATGGCAACCTCCTCCACTATTCCTGTCTGGAGCATTCCATGGAAAGAGGAACCTAGTAGGCTACAGTCCTTGGGGTTGCAAAGAGTTGGACACGACTGGGTGACTGTATGTTTATTTTACTTTTTTCATTGTACAGCAGAAACTTCCAACCCCATGGAGTATAGCCAGCCAGGCTCCTCTGTCCATGGAAATTTCCTGGCAAGAATACTAGAGTGGGTAGCCATTCCTTTCTCCAGGAGATATTCCCAACCCAGGGATCGAACCCAGGCCTCCTGCCTCCAGGAGATATTCCCAACCCAGGGATCGAACCCAGGCCTCCTGCATTGCAGGCAGATTCTTTACTGTCTGAGCCACTAGGGAAGCCCCCATCACAACATTGTAAAGCAGTTATAGTTCAATAAAAAATACAAGTGTTATATAGTATGTGATTTTTGCACTTATCAATATTATATTGTTACTTATAACATTTTCACACTGCTAATATTAGATAAGGACAATTAATTTGGTTCCAGGATGCAAGCATTCACCTCCAGTACAGATAAAAAGAAAAAAATATTTAATATGAATGGGAAACTATAGTAATTTATACAAACAGTATCTCAGAACGTTAGTATTCCCACAGCTAAGTAATCAGAGCTTTTCCCCCAAATCAGATTTATTCTGCTCATTAACTCCAAACAATTTTAGAAATACTAGACTGTCCATTTATTCAACAAAGAAGATCATAATATTTCTTCATTTGACAGAAAAATTCTCTCATACTTTAGGATTATATTGAGAAAATAGGTGAAAAATATTCCAAAACTTTAAAAATGATTTAAAGTTTTCTCTTTTATTTTTTAAAAATTTTATTCTATGACCATCATTAAATAGAAGCTTCAAGAAATTGTAATTGTCAGGAATTGTCAGCTATATTGTAGTGGTTGCTTTAGGTAGTTTTAAACATATATATATATATAAAGTGTCCATAGTATTTAAATAATTTTTGGTAAATGATACTTTGCAGTTGCATCTATACTTATTTCACTGTGCTTATTATTTTAATCCTAAAACTTACTGAACAACAATATACTCCTGTCCCTGTTAATTGTTTCATCTCATTTTCTAACTTAACATCACAACAATCCTCTCATAAAGGAATTATTATCCTGCTCATTTTATACACAATGATATGTAGAGTCTAAGATCTCAAGCACTCAAGGAAAAAGAAGATAAGAAATAGAGCTTGGATTTTGAGTCACATTTTTGAGCCTCATTTTCTGAACTGGGTGACTTTTACAATTCACTTTTCTTTCCTCATCAGCACAATAAGGTAATGATCATTTCTAACACAGCATAAGAAAAAAGTATGTAAGTTAATAACAGGCCCATGAAAGTATCTATTGCATGACGAGCACGCTTGCATGCTAAGTGCTTCAGTTGTGTCTGACTCTTTGTGACCCTATGGACTGTAGACTGCCAGGCTCCTCTGTCCATGGGCTTCTCTGGGCAAGAATACTGGAGTAAGTTACTAAGTCTTTCTCCAAAGGATCTTCCTGAATCAGGGATCAAACCCGTGTTTCCTGCAGCTCCTGCAGCACTGCAGGTGAATTCTTTACTCAAAGCAGCTAGGGAAGTCCCTATTCCATGACAGATGCTCAATAAACATGAATTTCCTTTTACTTGCTGTTCAGTTCAGTTCAGTTGCTCAATCATGTCCAACTTTGTGACCCCATGAATTACAGCATGCCAGGCCTCCCTATCCATCACCATCTCCCGGAGTTCATTCAAACTCACGTCCATCAAGTTGGTGATGCCATCCAACCATCTCATCCTCTGTTGTCCCCTTCTCCTCCTGCCCCCAATCCCTCCCAGCATCAGAGTCTTTTCCAATGAGTCAACTCTTCACATGAGGTGGCCAAAGTATTGGAGTTTCAGCTTTAGCATCAGTCCTTCCAAAGAACACCCAGGACTGATCTCCTTTAGGATGGACTGCTTGGATCTCCTTGCAGTCCAAGGGACTCTCAAGAGTCTTCTCCAACACCACAGTTCAAAAGCATCAATTCTTCAGCACTCAGCTTTCTTCACAGTCCAACTCTCACATCCACACATGACCACAGGAAAAACCATAGCCTGAGTCAGACACATCGAGGACAAATATAAATGCCAGATCTTGACTCAAAATCCAGATTTTTTTTACTCCAAGACCAACTACTATATATTCCACATGGTTGACCCAGCCTCCTTTCACATATTTAGCTAAATCCAAATGCAGGCTACATTCAGTCAAAGCCTATCAGCTCAAGGACAGGGTAGCAATGATTTGTCATATGTTTGTATGATTAGAGTTCATCTATGAGAAACTGTATACAAGCTGTGTGCCCATCCCTTGAAGTGAAAGTCTTTTGCTTTAGTCTCATAGGTTTCCCTTGAATCTCAAAATCCTGGCTCAAGGGTTAATAATTAGGAAATGTGAAGATGTAGCAACAGAAAATACCTGTTGGGCCAGGAAACTGGTAACAATTTAGACTATAAATCTGCCAGAGAGCAGAACCACCAAACTCTCAGTTCCCTGGAAGATATACAGATAAAGGCCTGACACACATTCCTAAGTTNCTTTTAGTTCCTCTTCACTTTCTGCCATACGGGTGGTGTCCTCTGCATATCTGAGGTTATTGATATTTCTCCCAATTATCAGCAAGTAAATGTTTAATACTCTTTTACTTCTCTGCGCCAAAGTTAGTTCCATGGTAATGCCTAACTTCAAGTGTCAGAACTATAAGAGACTGGAATATGAATGAAAATGGTGAGCATTGGTAATGATTACCACACTCATCCATTGCCAAATACACACATAGACACAGATACACAGATGTATGTAGGTACTTTTTTTTTTTTTTGGTCTGGGAAGATTACTTGCTTTCCTTACAAATTTTTGAAGCAAGCTCAGTGGTTTCAACTTGGACTTATCTGTTGAACTTTTTGGATGAAAATTTGTAAAATCCAGAGGAACAAAGCCGTATAATGATGACAGAGGAATAATTTATCTTTTCCTAGGAGACTTCACCTAACAGTGGCAATATTGTCCTCTTATTACACATTGAAATTTGTGCTTACCTCTCAGTTTTTATATTAATCACTTCTAACTTTTATTTGTATGTAAAGCATTTGTTGATAAAATATTTGATGGGGGGAAAAAGAACTGGGCTGTTTTTTGCTATTGCAAATTATTCAAATCATGATCAGTTAAATATTACTCATTCTCTTCAAAATTATAGTCAGAAATATGAGAAATGAATGTAATGCCAAAAAGAGGAACTAAATAATAGTTTATATAGCTTGACCTCCCATAGAAGTAGAACAAGTGGAGAAGTAAGACTAAACTGAAAGACAATGCTTATAGTACATAGAAAGCTGATGGAGAGATTGACTCTCACAGACTATGTTCCTGAGACATTACAAAGGTAATTTTTCCTCTAAATAATTTAATTAGAACTATAAAATATACAATTACATATATCTAGGGATTTAAAAGCACACAACTATAAATTTCAACTTAATTTTAAAGTCATGTGTTAAAAACATTTAAATTACATTTTGCTCTATAAATTAGAAATAGATAAAATTTTAGTGCTATTTAAAAAATTATTGGTAACATTTGCTTATAATGTTTCAGTGATGAATTTGATAAAAGGAAAAGGAAATGATGAATTGAAGAAATGATATTTGAGATTTCTAAATAGTTTTCTCTTTTGGCTGTACAAAAGTGGCTTCAAATTTTGTCGAAGTTTATGGAGAATTGACATGAGTTTGTTTATCTCAGTTTATGCAATACATGTGCTTAGAAAAAGCTGGTTGAACATATAAGTATTATTTGTAATGTAAGGAATGTAATCTGTCTATCATCTATCAATCATCTGTCTAATTTAAAGAAAGAACATCAGGCAAGAAAGTTATTTTATAGAGTACATTTTCGATAAAGATGTATATACTTTATAAGTTTGAAATTTTGAAAGTTATATTTCCTTAAAATGAGGCTAAATACATTTGAATTTCATAATTTAAATGTATAATATTTATTTCTCATTATTTATTGCAGTAAATACACCTGTAACTTAAGTGCTCATTTCATTTATCACACTGAATCTTAGTTCACATAGCCCTTAAATGGAGAGAAATGAGTTATTTAAAAATAAAACTACTAAAATAAAATAAATAAATTATTTGAATCATATATATATGCTCCAAAACACATTGTTCATATTCATATTTATAATGATAAATTATATGATAAATTAGCACATTTTATAATCGTTTAAGGTCAAAAATTTAACATTTGATTATACCATTTTGTTACTTCATATATTTAATATGAGCAAATATCAAAAATAATAAAAGCAAGTACAATTAAAGGCCCTCTTCAGCTCATAATATTAATGATGATTTGTGAAATATTATAAGATAGAATTGACATTGTTATAGTATGGCATTAGTACTATATATTTATAGCTGTATATAATCACAAAAGAAAGGAGAAATAGCTGTTTACCCATTATTGTTTAAGCAAAGCCAACACAGGTCTTCATAAAACACTTTATAGCTCAGACTTATTTTTTCTCTCCTTTGGATATCATTTAAATTTCCCTTAGTGTTTCTTTCACCTTAGGAGGGAATTTTTTAGAAATAGAAAATAAATTGCTTTGAGAACATAATTAAGATGTGAATTTGTTAAATTTGTCTAGAAATGTATTCAGTTGCTTAAATTACATAAGGCCGACAGGGAAAGGGAATACACACTTCAGAGGTTTGCATAATTTTTCACACAGCTAAATAGTTTGACTTAGTTTAGATATGTCTTCTCTTGTCCATAATGCTCATTTAAAGCTAAGATTTTTAGTTGATATTTCTTGTTGAAAATGAAGGAGAACATAAAGAAATAATCACTAAAAGTAATAGGCTGTGAAACAAGTCAGAAATATCTTTTAATAGCATTATATTGGAGAAGCTTATGTAACAGATATAGGATTGAATTTCAGAAATAATTTCTGTTTGCTTATTACCTTTACCCATTCATAGACTTCGTAAAACATTTAAAAAGTATTTGTAGTTAAATCTGTGAAATTTGAATGGTGCTGTTGTTATTTCTCAAAAGACTTGTGAGACAAGAAAAATTATTGCGGGAAAATAGTGACGGGTGTGAGCCAAGTTCATTAATAGAAAAAAATATGAATGTGGAAAACAGAGAAAGGATTTTAAATGTATATGGAGAAACATCAGTTATGGAAAGGTGAAAAAATTTAAGTATTTGAGTAGTAAGGACTAGCTGAGATCTGCTGTGGGTGGCCTAACACAGAGATTACGACTGTCAGAGATTACGACTGTCAGAGAATACGCTTCAAAAATCTTCGGAAAGAATTTCTAAAATGTCAGCTGTTGACTAAAATCCTCCCCAGATTTTCTGCTGGTGAGATTAGTGTAATCTTCTCTAGCTTAGAGTGAAAATCACAAAGCTTCTATTGCTAGCTCGGGAAAAGCCCCTCCCATTCAGCTTCCCCCAAACAATTAAGGGTTCTCTGTACTGTAGTGCCCAAGCTCACACTGACCCGAAACCTCAGATTTATCTTAGGAACTGCTTGAAAATGATGAAAAGGCAAGAGCCATCAGATTTCTTCATAATGGAAAATAAAATTTCAGTTCCCCACTCACCAAATCTAGTTATTTTGTGGTTCGTTCTTCACTCTTTGGGTTATTATTGGATTTGCATGGTTCAGGGAAGACACTCTGAGACTTTGTGAGTCTGCAGTGGTCCATTCGAAGGTCCCTGCTGTCAGTGCTCTGCTCTTTCCAGGCGCTGTGGGAGACCTACCGTGTCAGGGAGCCGGGTGTACTACACTATAGACCTTGCCACCAAACTCAGGAATCCAGCTACAAGGCATTAGACAATTTTCTTTTTTCATCAACCTTCAGAGGCTTTTCCTTCTCACGGAATTGAGAAGGACTTTTAATGTCATTAAAAGTTTGAGGCTTTTAAAAATAAAAGTTTGATAATTCCCCAGTGCTTAAGGAAAGCTCAACGCTAGCTGCTTAATTTTAATCTTGAGGTAGTAGTTTCCTGGGCTCCTCTGATAGCTCAGTTGGTAAAGAATCTGCCTGCAATGCAGGAAACCCCAGTTTGATTCCTGGGTCGGGACGATCTGCTGGAGAAGGGATAGGCTACCCATTCCAGTACTCTTGGGTTTCCCTTGTGGCTCAGCTGGTAAAAGAATCTGCCTGCAATGTGGGAGACCTGGGTTCAATTCCCTGGAAAAGGGAAATATTACCCACTCTAGTATTCTGGCCTGTATAATTCCATGGACTGTATAGTTCATGGGGTCACAAAGAGTGGGACATGACTGAGTGACTTTGGGACTTCTTTATAGCTCAGATGGTAAAGAATCTGCCTGTAATTCAGGAGTCCTGGGTTCATTCCCTGGGTCAGGAAGATCCTCTGGAGAAGGAAATGGCAACACACTTCAGAATTCTTGCTTGGGGAATCCAGTGGACAGAGGAGCCTGGTGGGCTACAGTCCATGGGGTCGCAAAGAGTCAGACACGACTGAGCGACTATCACACACACAGTAGTTTCCTAATGTTCTAAAAGAGGAGGTTGTGGCTCAGAAAAATCTTAAAAACTGGTGTATGTTTACATGAACAGTAAATAGCGGACATAAAATTTGAAACAGGCTACCTCATATGTGTCCGATGAAGAAGGTGAAAACTATACAGTGAGTCCTCAAGGACACTCATGTTTAGTGGAAAGCAGGACACTGGAAAGGCACATAAATAAATGTCTTTCTGTGTGATAGAATTGAAAGTGTGTAATGATATTAGAATACAAGTGAGAAAAAGGAAAGATAGATAACTCAGAATGGGGTGCTCAGGTAAGGCTTCTGAGAGGAAGCAAGAGTTTTGAAAGTTGAGAGGAGACAAACCTACCAAAAGAGGGGAGAAGTATTTTCAGTGTTTTTGCAGCTGTCATCTATCCCCACCTCCACACTTATCTTTATTTTTCCCCATCCGTTTTCTGGTTTCTCTCCCCCTAAACCCTGTTCCTTCCTTACTAAATGTGTTTTGTCATCACATATTATTTATAATAACTAATGCAGTTGAGTTATGGCTTATATTTTCCTTACTATGTTATTCCAAATGCACTGAATATAATATGCATTGTATCTATACTGTCAAATTACAATTCAACTTGTAATGTTATTTTACTTGTTTTTATGTTCTGAACTGGACATCTAGGATCTTCCCAACTGTCATAAGGGAAGTTAATGGGAGAAATGGGAAGAAAATAGGAAAAGCAGGTGAAGACAGAAAAAAGAAGAGAATGGAGAGAGAAAAGACAGAGAAGGGAGGGAAAGAGTGAGAGGGAGAGAAAGGAAAAGGAAAAGTTTCTTAAGAAATATAAACAGTGCTAACCTAGTCCTTTTCATGTGCTTGTGAATCTTCTGCATGTGAAAGGAAGGTGTTCTGAGGTAGGACATTTTAGGGAATATGATCCAAGGATACAATTTAAAGATAGAACATGAGAAAGTATAGGAAAGATCATCTGAGACACGATGGAGGCCTAAGGTATGATATCAAAACTCTTGCTACTATTGGAAGTCCCCAAATTACTTTCTAATTGACTAATTTTAATTGAAGATACTCCAAAACAGGGCTCCCCAGGTGGCTCAATGGTAAAGAATCTGCCTGTAGGAGCCACAGGAGATGTGGGTTTGATCCTTGGGTTGGGAAGATTCCCCTGGAGGAATGGCAACACACTCCAGTATTCTTGCTGGGATAATCCCACGGACAGAGCAACCTGGCAGGCTACAGTCCATGAGTTCTTAAGGAGTTGGACATGACTGAGCACTGTGAAGCATAAATAAGTATTAAATGGCCTAGTGGTTTTGCCTACTGCTACTCCAAAATAAAGTTTAGTATTTACACACAAAACCAGAGATGAAGATAGAGTCCAACTTACACTAAGTCTTCCATATGGTCTAAAATCCATGTATGTAACAGAATTACCTGGTCATAGGATGTGAATATAACAAAGTATGTTAATGATTTTTTAGTCCAAAACCTTCATTTTGGCAATGAGGAGATGGAGGCCTAAATATCTTTCTTTCAGGTACAAATAAGTAGCCTAGATAGCATATTGAAAAGCAGAGACATTACTTTGCCAAGAAAGGTCCGTCTAGTCAAGGCTATGGGTTTTCGAGTAGTCATGTGTGGATGTGAGAGTTGGACTGTGAAGAAAGCTAAGCACCGAAGAATTGATGCTTTTGAGCTGTGGTGTTGGAGGAGACTTTTGAGAGTCCCTTGGACTGCAAGGAGATCCAACCAGTCCATTCTAGAGGAGATCAGCCTTGGGTGTTCTTTGGAAGAAATGATGCTAAAGCTGAAACTCCAGTATTTTGGCCACCTCATGCGAAGAGTTGACTCATTGGAAAAGACTCTGATGCTGGGAGGGATTGGGGGCAGGAGGAAAAGGGGACAACAGAGGATGAGATGGCTGGATGGCACCACCGACTTGATGGATGTGAGTTTGAGTGAACTCTGGGAGTTGGTGGTGGACAGGCAGGCCTGGCATGCTGCAATTCATGGGGTCACAAAGAATTGGACATGACTGAGAGACTGAACTAAACTGAACTGAACTGAAGAGTCCTGCCTAGATTTTATACCCTGAGTTCTCCTACTTTTAAGTTAAGGCTTAATTAACATTAACATGGAAAATGTCAGATTTGCGATCTACACTCAGGAAACATAAAAAGTAAACCCTTGAGAAACCATGCAGAAATTCTAGAGAATCACAAGAAAGAGAGGACTACAAATATATGTGACCCATTTCTACATGGCCAAACTGTTTTAGAGATTCATGGCTGAGGATGGGTAGAGTTATGGGGAAGCCCACATGAAAATAAGTATTTCTCTGGTTTTTAATATCTTGTTTTCCTATGTTTGAAATGTATTTTGCTAATTGTAATCTTAGAAGTAGTACTGAACAAAACAAAACAACTCTTTGTGTTAGGCCTCTAAGTAGACCCTGGCAGGCTTGCTGTAGGTTCAGTAACACGGTAAGAAGTACACCATGGAACTATGTCAACTGTGTAGCAGGGAAGTGCTTTTTTTGCCCTTTGATATCTTAAATAATGTGATATTTGATCATCCGACTTCCCTTTACCTGGCTAACTTCTATTCATGCTCTATTTCTTAGTTTAAACATTAATTCTTCAAGGAAACTCTCTCTGATTCCCCAGTAGAGATTAGATCTCCCATTATATATGTTCTTTGGACTGTGTACTTAACATTAATCAAAATGATAAATGTATCAGTCAGAGGAACAGAAATCACACTAGATCGTTCAAGGAAGGTGAATTTGATAGAACAAATTAGTTATACAAGTGGTAAAAGCATTGGTTCCATACTCTGGGTTATTTTTGAACTAGACTGGGGCCAATTGACAGTGATATGGAAAAAGGGGAATTTGTGGGCTATACTTAGGAACTGTAAAAGTAAAGTGAGGTAACCTAGATTGGGAGTGTGTTTTGATTTCTTGGGGTGCCTACCAGAGTGCTAGAACTGCCAAAGGGGACATTTTATCATGGACTACTATAGCTGAGTTAGGGAAATCAGAGCCAATTATGGGACCTCAGAAGTGTCACAGCCACCTTCAAGACACCACCACAAAGAAAACAAAGAGGAAGAATATACAATGGAGTAAAGACAACCTCTTTAACAAGTGCTGCTGGGAAAACTGGTCCACCACTTGTNGCCACAGGACTAGAAAAGGTCAGTTTTCATTCCAATCCCAGAGAAAGGCAATGCCAAAGAATGCTCAAATTATTGCAAAACTGCATGCATCTCCCACACTAGAAAACTAATGTGCAAAATTTTCCAAGCTAGGATTCAACAGTATGTGCACCAAGAACCTCCAGATGTTCAACCTGGATTTAGAAATGGCAGAGAAATCAGACATCACACTGCCAACATCCACTGGATCACAGAAAAAACAAGAGAATTCCAGAAAAACATCTACTTCTGCTTCATTGACTATGCTAAAGACTTAGGCTGTGTAGATCACAATAAACTGTGGAAAATTCTTAGAGATGGGAATACCAGAGAGCCTTATNATGGCAGAGAAATCAGACATCACATTGCCAACATCCATTGGATCACAGAAAAAGCAAGAGAATTCCAGAAAAACATCTACTTCTGCTTCATTGACTGTGCTAAAGACTTAGGCTGTGTAGATCACAATAAACTGTGGAAAATTCTTAGAGATGGGAATACCAGACAGCCTTACCTGCCTCCCATGAAACCTGTATGCAGGTCAAGAAGCAACAGTTAGAACTGGACATGGAAAAACAGACTGGTTCAAAATTGGGAAAGGAGTACATCAAGGCTGTATATTGTCACCCTGCTTATTTAACTCATATGCATAGTACATCATGTGAAATTCTGGGCTGGATGAAGCACAAGCTGGAATCAAGATTGCCAGGAGAAATATCAACAACCTCATATATACAGATGATACCACTCTTATGGCAGAAAGCAAAGAGGAACTAAAGAACCCCTCTATGAAGGTGAAAGAGGAGAGTGAAAAGGCTGGCTTAAAACTCAACATTCAAAAAAACTAAGATCATGGCATCCAATCCAATCTCTTCATGGCAAATAGATGGGGGAAACAGTGGAAACAGTGACAGACTTTATTTCTGGGGGCTCCAAAATCTTATGGATGGTGACTGAAGCCATGAAATTAAAAGATGCTAGCTCTTTGGGAAAAAAAGCTGTGACAAACCTAGACAGCACATTATAAAACAGAGACATTACTTTGCCAACAAAGGTTCATATAGCCAAAGCTATGGTTTTTCCAGCAGTCATGTATGGATGTGAGAGTTGAACCAAAAGAAGGCTGAGTATTGAAGAACTGATGCTTCTGAACTGTGGTGTTGGAGAAGACTCTTGAGAGTCCCTTGGACATCAAGAAGATCAAACTAGTCTATCCTAAATGAAATCAATCCTGAATATTCACTGGAAGGACTGATGTTGAAGCTAAAGCTCCAATATTTGACCACCTGATGTGAAGACCTGATTCATTTGAAAAGACCCTGATGCTTGGAAAGATTGAACACAGGAGGAGAAGGGGATGACAGAGGATGAGATGGTTGGATGGCATCACCAACTTGATGGACATGGGTTTGAGCAAGCTCCGGGAGATGGTGAAGGACAGGGAAAGCTGGAATGCTGCAGTCTATAGGGTTGCAACGAGTAAGACATGACTAAGTGACTGAACAGCAAGCAACTGTACTTTTTCCTGAACTCAACATGTGACCAGGTGGGCAGCACCTGGATAATTCACAAAGCACCTCTTAAGTCTTTTCAGTTTATCTGGAGCAACATGTCTCTACAATTTGAAACTCCTAATGTAGTCATTCTTATGCTTTGCTAAGTCAAAGAGCAGAAACGAGATACATACAATCACCAGTGAAACATGTTGAAATGCGGTTGAATTTGTTTCTGTCTCCAATGCAGCTGATACACTTCTCAGATGGTTTCATTCAGATACCATCTTACATACAACTTAGACATCAACAACTTAATATCCAAAGACTTGCTATGCCTAGACATTATACTAAGAAGACCACTAGAATTCCTCATCTAATTCTTATGGCAACTTTCTAAACTCTCATTCCACAACTATCATCCCCATTTCACAAATAAGCAGAGAGGCCTTAGAGAGGCTGAGCAATTCATAAGTGTTACACAACTAGGAGATGGAGGTTCAAGCTCCAGGTTCTATGCTTGGTTTGATAACTACGTGATTAGAATTCACTCTGTTGATAGCTCAGTTTTCCCTTTCTGAAAGTTCTTTTTAAAGAGCATATTTTGGCATGCATTTTTACAGGAAATCCTTACTTTCCCACAACTCGGTTCTATCCATTCATGAACAAAAATTAAACTTTCTATGTTTAATGTCTATGCATTGCTTGGTGGCTGAACTTAGCAAAAAAATCCTCTATCCTGATTTCTTAAAAAGTTAAACATATACCTACCATATGACCCAGACATTTTACTCCTAGGTACTTGCCCAAGAGAAATGCAAATATATGTCCATGGTAAGACTTGTACATAAATATTCATGGCTATTTTATTCACAACAGCCAATAACTGGCACCAACTCAACAGGAAAGTAGATAAACAAAATATGTTATAACCATAAAATGAAATACTACTCAGCATTGTAAAGGAATGAACTACTGAGACACAACATGGGTGAATCTCAAGACAGGTACAGTGGTGAAAGAGGCCAGACACAAAAGAGGACATACTGTAAGCTACCATTCATCTAAAATTCTAAAAAATGTAAATTAACCTACATGACAAAACCCAGAGCAGTGGTTGCCTAGAATTGCAGGCTGAAAGAAGATCAGATTGTAAAGTAAAATGAAGAAACTTCTGAAGGTGATGAAAATGATCTATGTATCCTGTCTGGAGCAAGGATTTCATGGGTTTATACAGGCGTGAAACAATGTGCATTCTCTCTTTAACAGGATATAATTTATTGTACATAGATTGTATCTCAATAAATTTGAAATAAATTATCTAGTTTCTAAAGAAAACCATGTATATACTGCAAAAAAAAAAGAAAGAAAACAAAGAGGAATAAATACACAATAGAGAGGAAGACCCAAAACTTTCCCTCTCCTGTCACCTTCCAATATTATATCAAATCCTCTTATCAGCCAAACCTAACTGGACGTCAGTTAGCAAGGAATTCTGGGAAATATATTTTCTGGGGGTGGTCTCTGGCCCTCTGTAGATACAGCACAGAACATGGGAAAAAGTGATTGACCTCAGACAAATAATTAATGCTAGTATACTAAACAAGTATATATTAATTAATGCTATTATCAGAGTATATATGTCAATCTCTCCAGGTATTGTCGTTTCCATGGGTTAAGAATGTATCTGCCTCATTCACTCATATATTACCAACACATTTCCCAGTGCTTGGCCCGTAAAAGATTTTGAATAAATAAAAAAAATATATGGATGAATATTGTTATTGCCTCTATACTTTCAAGAGGCATGATCTCCACTGAGAGTTATGTGCTCCTTCCAATGCCACTGTGAATAAGAGCTCTGTGACGTACCAAGAGATAATAAGGCCTCCATCTGAACAAAGCAGGGTCATAGAGGTGTGAGAGAGGAAGGGAAGGAAGGATATTAGTAAGTGACAGAGTTTCAGGTTATAAATTTCAGTTTGTAAATTTTTCTTCAGCCTGTCTTAACTGCTTTATCCATCTCACCCTCACACCTTGAAGGCCATTCCAGTACATATATCTACTTGGGAAGCTTTTTGTCAGAAATGGGAAGATAGGCACCATATAAAGAATGGTCACTGTAGATCAAAACTATTAACTAGAATTAAATGAGGATCTTCCTAACGTCTATTGTTGAACAGTGTTTAGTGAACACTGTGTTGTTTAAAATTATGCTAGGGCAGAATCACTCTTCTCTCCTTATGATTTCATCTAATCCTCTGCTTAAAGGGATGGGCCACAGATGAAAGCTTTCAAAACCTAGAAAATATTTTTATGTCCCCTTTCCTTCTGTGACCTTAATTACATGTATATTAGTCCACTTGAAGTTGTCTCATAGCTCACTGTTAATCCCTTAATTTTTTCAGACTTGTTCTGTTAGTTTAATTTTGAATAGTTTCTGCTATTATGTTTTAAATTCACTGATCTTTCCTTATGTAGGGTCAAATCTGCTTTTAATCCTTTTTTTTTTTAACTTCAATATATATTTTCTTTGGTTTGCTAAAACAGTAAAGGAACAGAGAGCTTTTTTTCCCTTTGTCTAAATATTGGTAATCACTATGGGTAAGGCAAATGATCATAGGTAGAATGAAAAACAAAGCAAGCAACTACAACTATAAAAACTATAACATCAAAGGAATAGAATATAGCCAGTTTATCATTGTTACTTAATTTACTCAAAAGATAGGAATATGAGGGCTATTTGTCCAACCTGTTTGTGTTTTCTGGTTGCAAGCTTCTCCAGTTGCCAGGCTTGGATTTTTATTATCCAGAGTAAATTTTATTTTAGACATTATATTTTCCTTCCACCTTCTTGAACTTACAGAGTATGGTTGTAGTAGTTGCTTTAACATGCATTTTACTGTTGCTGTCATTTNTTGTCCAACCTGTTTGTGTTTTCTGGTTGCAAGCTTCTCCAGTTGCCAGGCTTGGATTTTTATTATCCAGAGTAAATTTTATTTTAGACATTATATTTTCCTTCCACCTTCTTGAACTTACAGAGTATGGTTGTAGTAGTTGCTTTAACATGCATTTTACTGTTGCTGTCATTTGTATCATTCATTGGTCTGCTCTTATTAAATTAGTTTTCCAGTACTGTTGTTCATATTTACCTACTTGTTTGTAATTTTTGATTGGATACCAAGCATTGTGAGTACTGGGATTTTTAGTAATTTTTAGAAACATTCTTGAGTTTTTCTCTAGGATGAACTTAAGCCGCTTGGGAGCATATTGATTCTTTCACAGCTAGCTTTAATTTTTGCCAGATGGAATCAAAGCTGTCTTTACTCTAGGGCTGTGTATGTGTGTGTTAGTCACCCAGCTTGTGACTGCATGGACTGTAGCCCGCCAGGCTCCTCTGTCCATGGAATTCTCCAGGCGAAAAGATTGGAGTGGGTTGCCATTCTCTTCTTTAGGAAATCTTCCCAATCCAGAAATCCAACCTGGCTCTTCTACATTGCAGGCAAATTCTTTACCAACCGAGCCCAGTCTAGGTCTAATTTGTCCCAAATTAGTAAGGCAATACCCTTCTAGTACACTTCCTGATGCTCTTGTGTATTTTCTACCCTGGCTCTTGGGATCATGAACCATTCCTAGCTTTGTGTGGTCTCTAGAAATTATTCCCACTGCTTCCTTACAACAGTGTGTTGCCCAGCCAAAAGGTAGTTTGCTTATGCTCTGATCAGCACTCAGCAGGTCTCTAGGGCAACTCAGCACCTCAGGGGCTCTCTCTTTTTGTAGCTCTCTTTGCTGTGGTGGCTCTTCTCTGCCATGCAAATGCTAACTGCCTTGGCCTCTCCAGATTCTTGTCTCTGTCTCTTCAATTCAGAGGGAACTCTGGGCTCTGTTTGGATTCTCTCTCCCTGTGTTGTGGTTTGGAAACTCTCTCAAGAAAGTAAGCTGAAACAACCATAGAACTTAAATAATTTATATCCCTTCTCTCAGGGATCACTGCTTTCTGCTGCCATTTGTTCAGTGTCTGAAAATCATTGTTTGGTATATTTTGTTTCACTTTTTAGTTATTTAAGATACGGGTATAAATCTGGTCCTTGTTCGTCTATATTGGCTGGCAGTGAAAGTTCTTGACATTTTTTCCAAACTAAAGTCAATTCAGATTTTGTTATGAACTAACTAAATTGGTGACTTTATAGTATCTTGCACTACAGGTTTCATTATTTCATCCATCAAAAATGCAAATCTTCCAATTATGAAAATTTGTATAATGATATAAAGAGACAAGTACATTTGTCCTGCTGAATAAAAGAAAATTCCATTGTAAAAAGTTTTCAGTCTTGTTGAAAAAAACAAACCATGCTAAAGAGAAAAATTCAATTAGAGAGTAAAAATTTCGAAAGCTAATAACAAATGAAAATATTTTGTGTTCAGATAAATGTTAGAAAAAAATCTATTTTGAATTTAAATAAGATTCATCAGTCAATCTGTCAAAAGAAATTCAGACTTTGTCACTCATTTATTCATTTTCATGTGCTAATAATGGTGTATTTGGAATGCCGCACAAAACTTGCATTATTTTCAAAGGAAATAAATGAAAATATTGTAGTTTGAATAAAATAATGTTTAGAAGTTATAATTTTAAAACCTCAAATGTTGATTTTATATTATTAATTATACTCACTTTTTAAAGAGATGCATATCAAAATTAATGTTTAGCAAATTAAGCTTTGAGCCAAGAAATCATATATTACAAGGGCTTTATTTCTATATGAACAAATATAATTTGAGCTTGAGTCAAACCCACATGTTTTCCAATCATCATTACTCTACCTCTGAATGCTAATATGAGAACACAAAAACTCTTCTCATGAATTTTTAATGTCAGTTTCACTTCCAGTTAACACAGTATTAAAATAGTATTCCCCTAAATATACACTCTACAAGAAAGTAATGTGACAGCAATAAAAATGCAAACATATTCTCTAAACATATAGATGCCAAGGTAGTTGTTGTTGTTTTTATTGTTGTTGTTTTAATATTATCCTTAACCATTTGTGTATCACCGTTTGACTGCAGTGGTGTAGTTTTTTGAGCAGAAAGGTGAGCTGTGAATTTTTTTTTCTTTCAGACCATTGAATTATAGTTCTAATGACTCTAAAATAAAATTTAAAGACAAGGAAGTTCATTATATTCAGTACTGTAATAGAGGCCTCAGAAGATATAATTTATCCCTTGACTTCAAATTTAAAAACAGATTTAATTATTTTTATTATAAAACTAATTAGTGTGTATCATTGAAAAATTTAAAACTAGAAAGAAGTTGGGAGTTGGAAAGTCATAGTTTCACTATCCATAGAAGAGGAGCTTTAAAAGAAGTAAGGCCTTCTGAGTTAACATTAAGCAATTTTAAGTAAGAGACAGAGACTAGTAATAAACTATAAAAATTAAAAAAGGTACAACAAAAAAGAAATTTTACATTAAGTGTGACAAATGTTTTTGTCTGTTGGAATGTGTAATTATTTGGATTTTAAAAGTCAACTTAATGTCAACTTAAAGTCTGGAATTAATTTATTTGGTGGGGAATCAAGACAGGGAGGAGGAAGTTTTTGAGTTAGTCTGATTTCCATCTGGTTGGACGTTGGCTGTTGTAAAGGAATTACAGTGTGAATGCCCAATTACTTAGAGGCAAGACATAATATTTGAGGAGTTAATGGTGAATTACTGAGTTCAGTACTTCTTGATGTCTTTTTACCAGTTCTTTATTGTCCCAAGACTGAAAAAGTTATATAAATTTTTGTTGAGTGTAGAATGTGGGAATTGGGAGAATGAGAGAAAAGCATGAATTTTTCTGCTGAAATTTGAAGATATCCCCAAACATAACATCAAATGTATTACTATTTGGAAATAACTCTGAAAGGCTCTATTGATCCTTGCAACTTGAGAAGTGATGATGCTTGAATTTATACATACATACGTACAGCAGTCATATAACCTCCTTACTTGTGTGCTATTCTTACACAGTGTAATAGTTGATATTAATTATTTATAGTCCTCAAAATTGGATATTGTTATTGATTTATTTCCATAATTTCTTCTTCTTTGATTGTAGTTGATAATAGTCTCTTTTATTTATTTAATGGTAACAAGTAAACTCATTTTGTAGGCTTCTTCTGATCATTATGAGATTAACCATCTTTGAGAGTCTGAGTCGTCAGTTTCTTGATTTATATCTTAGCTCTCATTTACAGTTGTTTGATCCTTTAGTGTTTGATGGCTTTTCACTGTGAGCCAATCTTGAAACATTAACTGTGGGACTTTTTGAGATATGTTAAGGTGAGTTTATCTATATAGATGCTTTTGCTAGGAACTTGTGTTTACTGACAAATCTGGATCACTTTAATTGACATTTCCAGATATGGGTATTTTGAACCATAGAGATAGCCTGATTTTTCTGAGACAGGCTTGTGGTTAGGAAGGGAAGACCATTACATTTCTCTAACCTTTCTCTGCTCTCCACTCAGAGATGAAGCTGTGGCATTCAAGTGTCTCTACTGGCTCTATAAACAGGGCAGTTTCTTTCAGGCACTGACCATAGTGTCCTTTCTTCAGGGGTTCTGACTTTGGTGGACTGTTTTTGATCGACTTAGGTCCTAGACCTTTGTCTCTGTCCCCCAGCTGTGAGCCTTTCAAATTTTGATCGTTAGTTTGTCAGGGATTAGCAAACAGTCCTGGATAGACTCCTACTCTGGAGTTTATTTCCTCTGAGTATGCAGTTTTTTTTGTGTTTCTGGGTTGAGGAATTTCTTAATTGTCTCCTCTTGCTCAGACAGACATTAAAGTGATTTACAAAAATGCTATTCACCTATATTAGGTATATTACACTGAACGATTTTTCACTTGATTTCTTGTCCTTCATAGGTGCCAGAAACAATTCAAATTTCAGTGTCTTATCTTGTTTATAACTTTAAATTTGTTTTTCTCCATTTTATTTTGAATTTGGATATGTAAAGAAATTGATAATGACTGATTTTTATCTCATATAATACTTGAATCTTAAAATATTGCTTTTTGAAATGTCACAGAAATTAAGGTACGTCAATTTGTAAGCAACTTGAGAAGTTTTGCTTACTCTAGAATTATTAATACCTTGTTTTAGTGAGGGTTATGGGTATTTATGAGACAAAGTTACTGAGGAATACTGTGTATGGACTTAATCTGAAATAACTTTATTTCTTGCAAGTATTTATGAAACTGAAACTACTTGAGACCTGATTATAGCTTCTGCCTCTAATAAATCAAAACTTCATTTTTGGCTTTGGAGTCTTGGTACTTAGTTGGAAATACCCTATTTCTAAGAATTGCCTGTAATCATTGAGTCCAGAGCATTTCCTGGATGTGAGTCTAGCAATTATGATATTCTATATACATGTAGAAAAGGAAGTGGGCTCTGTGGTGTGATTTTTTGGGTGATGCCTGCTGACCAAATGATTCCCTCCTCTTTTTAACTGTGGCTCAGCAATGACAGTTTTAGCCACTTTACATATACAGCAAAAGCAGGAGTGACTATCTTCAGATAGTTCAGGGAAAGGGCAGGGTTGATAGATATCAGCCTGCTCTCTCCTTAGCATGGATTTGATTGTAAAATAAAGTAAATGTCATTTCCCAAGGTTGAGAGCCTAGGGGGAAGAGATTTCAGACAGATATATTTCTAGGAAAAGAAGAGGAATCAATTTTACCTTGTTTGGATAATTTACTGTTGTGAAAGAATAGCAGCCAGAATTTTCTAAGATTGGAGGAAAATGGGTAATTGTTAGAAGTATGTAATTATTTTGTAGTTATTTTTACTTTTTTTTTGCCAAAGTAAACCAGGATTGCAGTTTTTCCTAGCAATACAATTTTTTAATTAGACTTTTTATTTTGTTTTGAGGATTCGTTAGTTTGGACAGAGGAGCCTGGTGGGCTGCAGTCCATGGGGTCGTGAAGAGTCAGACACGACTGAGTGACTTCACTTTCACGCATTGGAGAAGGAAATGGCAACCCACTCCAGTTTCTTGCCTGGAGAATCCCAGGGATGGGGGAGACTGGTGGGCTGCCATCTATGGGGTCGCACAGAGTCGGACATAACTGAAGCGACTTAGCAGCAGCAGTAGTTAACAAACAATGTTATGATAGTTTCAAGTGAACAGGGAAGGGACTCAGCCGTACATATACATGTATCCACTCTCCCCTAAACTCTCCTCGCATCCAGGCAGCCATGTAACATTAAGCAGAGTTCCACGTGCAATAGAGTAGTAGGTCATTACTGGTTACCCATTTTAAATAGAGTCATGTAAACATGTCCAATTCCCTAACTATCGATTCCCTCCATCTTTCCTCCCAGCAACCATGAGTTCATCCTCCAAATCTATGAGTCTCTTTCTGCTTTGTTAGTAAATTGTTTTGTATCATTTCTTTCTAGATTCCACATATAAGAGATGTCATACGATGTTTCTCTTTCTCTGTCTGACTTACTTCACTCAGTATGACAATGTCTAGGCCCAGCCATGTTGCTGTAAATGGCATTATTTCATTCTTTTCAATGGCTGAGGAAATTCCATTGTATATATCTTCTTTATGCATTCATTCCTCTGTTGATGGACATTTAGGTTGCTTCCGTGTCTTGGCTATTGTGAATAGTACTGCAGTGAGCACTGGGGTGCATGCCTAGCAATACAATTTTTATTAGGCAAAAAGTCCTCCACAAAATCAGTTAGGCAGGTTAGGCAAAAAAATTGGTTAGGCAGGTGGAGACAGTAGCAGAATCTTTTTCCTAAAGGCCAACCAGGTACCTTGGTTGGTGAATTGGCTCTGTCATCTCAAATATGTTTCTGTTTCTGGTCCAAGACAGTTGTTCCAGTGGTCACCATTTTCCAGTCAATGAGAAAAGAGGAAAATTCAGGATAGGCTGCTTGTCTGAAGGAGATAATGCTAAAGTTGCATGCATCAATTTCACCTACATCATATTAGCCTGAACTCAGTCATATAGTCACACCTAGCTGCAAAAGAAGCAGTGAAAGCTTGAGCCTGACAACCACGTACCCATCCAAAACCCAGATGCTACTGTAAAAGAAGGGAGAAAAAAGAATACTGGGCTACAATCAGTGTCTGTGCTACACTTACACTTGGCATTAAAGTGTTTTTGTTAGTTAAGAGATGCTTTTAAAAAATTAAAATAATAGAAACATGCTTTGCTGGCTGAAACAAAAATGGAGAATGTATTATAAAGACACAGAGAGCTCAAGTGTGAGAATGCAGCTGGACCTCAGGAAGAGACTAGAAACAGGAACTGGAAATTGTCACGATCCTCCCATGTCTGCATCTCTGCTTCTTTCTGCAGTTTTGATTCGTTCTGTTGCCATAGCCTGCCTTTTTGTGATTGTTAGGCCACATAAAGAAAAGAGCATGCAGAGTCCCAGAGGTAACCTGTGAAAATTCCAGCAGCATGCAGAACTCATTTGGCTTCTCTGAATCCCAATTCCAGGTTTGGTTTCTAGGAGGGGGAATTCGGTCCAACTAGGGTCAAGTCTCTACCTCTGTCCACTTAATTGTGGCAAAGAGGTATTGAATGATGCAGTTGTAGCTGGTAGAGCCCCACGATGTATGGGGATGCATTCTGAAAAATAAGATGGTGCTCCTTAGAATGTGTCCACAATGCCAGCCTTATTAGTCTTCATAGAAATCCAGCACTTCAAAGAGAGCCCTTATCTTTTGTGTCTAGGTCTTCCAGTTTACTGATAAAGTGAGTGCTCCTAGGGACAAGCAGAATTCATAGCAAATTCTCATCAGTTGGGAGTTGTGAAGAAAATGAAGCATTACTTCTGAAGATGTACATTTTCTCACTGTATGGTCAGTCTTCGTATCACAGAAAATTGTGCTTGTGGAAAAAGAGCAGCTCTGCGGCTGTCAGTTGGTAGCCGACCTGATTCTAAGAGCTAAGGCATGGTGTTCTGCTTATCCTAAACAGCACCAGCATGTGCTGAGGTCACTCTGGGATCAAAGAGAGGGAACAAAAACCAAACCCACAACAATGGCCAAACAACTCCCTCTAATGGCTAACAGGAATGACTACATTTGTTAATCAATTAAAGGTTTAGACAATCTGTGTTTTCCCTGATTCCTATGCTGGTATCCAACCACTGAATTATCCTGATAACATTCAATCTAAAACTAAGAATGCGTCTTTGAGCTGTTCTTAAAAATCACCTAACACAAGCCCAACTCCTCTAACCAGCTCCCTGTAGCACTCTTGCCCTGGGGTGTTTCCTACTTCCCCATGGAACATGGTCTCTCTGGATGCAGCAAGTAATCAATCTAACTTTGTTTGACTATAGCATAGTCCTTGGTTGGTGATGCATTTCTAAGGCATCTGACTGAAAGAAAACCAACAAAACAGAACAAAACACTATAAATGCACAAATGCATACATAGAGGCTCTTTGTCCCTTTGGACTTCTGTACAGATGTACTGCGCATGTTTTTAGGCTGGTGAGTTGGTTTGTTTGGAAGATGATTGCTTGTGTCCGTGCTCAGTTGCTTCAGTCTTGTCCAGCTTTTTGCGACTCTGTGGACTGTAGCCTGCCAGACTCCTCAGTCTAAGCAAGAGTACTGGAGTGGGTTGCCATTTCCTTCTCCAGGGTATCTTCCTGACCAGGGATCGAACCTGGGTCTCCTGCATTGCAGGCAGACGCTTTACCCTCTAAGCCACCAGGGAAGCCAAATACTCATGAAAGAATATTTATTATTGGTGACATTAACACAATGATGAGAATATAATAGCTTGAATTGCTCCAGCTCCTTTTCACAGTCCAGATATTTAAAATTACTCAAGTAATTTAAGTTTGGAAATGACAGTTAGCCTTTAAATTTTTACTTTTATTTGCTGATCATGACTAACTGATATATGCCTCCTGTGAATTCCTGGAACAACTGCAGCACTTACTTACCCTGTAGTATTAATTCGCATCTAACAGGTATGATTCTGTTTATGTATTTGTGTAATTTGTTGACTGTAAATTTCAGAGAGTATTGACCACATAAGAGGGTTTCTCCTAAGTGTCTCACAGGGCTTGATACTTTATGCAGAGTAATTATTTGAATAAATATATGGCTGATATCTGAATGCTGGGAAAATTCAGTGCCAGGCTGGAAAAGACACTAGATTGCAAGTGCCTTGAAGGCATCAGTTCAGTTCAGTCTCTCAGTTGTTTCCCACTCTTTGCGACCCCATGAACTGCAGCACACCAGGTCTCTCTGTCCATCACCAACTCCCTTCTCAAACTCATGTTCATCGCATCAGTGATGCCATCCAATCATCTCATCCTCTGTCGTCCCCTTCCCCTTCCACCTTCAATCTTTCCCAGCATCAGGGTCTTTTCCAGTGAGTCAGTTCTTTGCATCAGGTGGCCAAACTATTGGAGTTTCAGCTTCAGCAACAGTCCTTCCAATGAATATTCAGGACTGATTTCATTTAGGATGGACTGGTTGGATCTCCTTGCAGTCCAAAGGACTCTCAAGGGTCTTCTCCAGCACCACAGTTCGAAAGTATCAATTCTTCATCACTCAGCTTTATTTATAGTCCAATTCTTACATCCATACCTGACTACTGGAAAAACCAAAGCTTTGACTAGATGGACCTTTGATGGCAAAGTAATATCTCTGCTGTTTAATATGCTGTCTAGGTTGGTCATAACTTTTCTTCCAAGGAGCAAATGCCTTTTAATTTCATGGCTGCAGTCACCATCTGCACTGATTCTGGAGCCCAGAAAAATAAAGTCCGTCACTGTTTTCATTGTTTCTCCATCTATTTGCCATGAAGTGATGGGACTGGATGCCATGATCTAAGTTTTCTGAATGATGAGTTTTAAGCCAGCTTTTTCACTTGCCTTTTTCACTTTCATCAAGAGGCTCTTTAGCTCTTCACTTTCTTCCATAAATGTGGTGTCATCTGCATATCTGAGGTTATTGATAGGTCTACCAGCAATCTTGATTCCAGCTTGTGCCTCATCTAGTCCAGGGTTTCTCATGACGTACTCTGCATATACGTTAAATAAGCAGAGTGACAATATGCAGCCTTGATGTACTCCTTTCCCAATTTGGAACCAGTCTGTTGTTCCATGTCCAGTTCTAACTGCTACTTCTTGACCTGCATACGGATTTCTCCGGAGGTAGGTCAGGTGGTCTGATATTCATATCTTTTAAAGCATTTCCCACAGTTTGTTGTGATCCACACAGTCAAAGGCTTTGGCATAATCAATAAAGCAGAGGGCATAGACTGTGTCATATTCAACGTTATGAGACTGCTTTCTAAATTTTGGCAAAATGATGGAAAGACTGCAATGGTATCATCTCTAGAGTGTATAGAGTCTGGTGAGGGGCACAAATGGGAAGGGGAAATTGAAAACAGTTTTAACCTGATATATCATTTGCCTCTAAGTCTAGGTATGTGGACTACCATATCCGTTTAGGTAATACATTTAAAATAGTTATTGCCATTCATGTACTGTGAGACATTGCCAATATGTCATTGCTTTAGTTTATATTGCATATAGCTTCTTTCATTATTGTTTGTTTTAATGATATAATACCTACTGTGACTATATTTTTAGAACATTCCTTCTATTGCCTCATGGCCCCAGGATAAACATTGTCCTGGCTCTCCTTTGCTTTTAAGCCAGTGGACCTTTTCCTCTTGAACCTCTACAATCCAGTCTACTGGAGGCTATGTCCTTTTCTGTCCAAGTGCTTCTAAATTCCTGGTCCAGTTGGCTTCTTTCTGTCTTTGGCTTATTCAATGGTCATTTTTGTATCTGTGTCCTTTCACTTGATGATTCATCATCTGGTCTCTCCTTTTGCCTCCTATTATCCCTCCCAGTTTGATGAATGCTTTAAGATTTAGTTCAAGCCTCCACTTCTCTCTAATCCCTTCTTTTCTAGGACACAAATATAGTCTCCTGTGAAATTACCATAGTAATTCTTGCCAGACTCCCATAGGTTATTACTAAATTGTTTTCTAGTTGTTTCTTATGATTGAACTGACATTCCTAACCCTGATAATTAACTAAATAAATTCAGGGCTCAACAGTTTAAACTCTTCTTTATGACATTACCTCTATTCTTGGCATGCTTCTGAATAATAACAAAATGCTAGGGTGATGAAAAGTGAGCTTTAATCAAAGAAAGAATGATCAAGAAGTGGTTCTTGAATGGAGAAGGTTTGTTGAAAGGCTGGCGACACATTGAGAAGAGGTGAGAATGGTCCATTGTTCCAACACCACGCGGGAAGAAGTGCTGGGCAGTGAATGGAGCTGTCAACTCTGGTTAGATTTGGTCATTGTTCCTGAGAAGCTGGTGTTAGCTCTGAGTAAGAGATAATTCATCAGAATGCTCTTGTACTTTTTCTCTCTCTTGCTCTGGGGCAGAAACTATTCTACTTCACAAGCTGAACTTTTTACCTCTTGCCCTGCGAGGCAGAAACACGCTGCCTGAGTGCTTCCATTTGGAGACACCTTGTAGGAATCCTTATTGAATTGCTTTAGAAGAGTAGATTCTCAGTCCTCTAGAGCAGCCATCTGCCACAGCAACCCCAGAGAGTGTTATTTTTCAGTCAGAGGCAGAAGCCTCCTGTAATATGGGCTCACTGGGCTTTGGGGGAGAAAAGACTGCATTTTGCAAGCCTAGTTCTAATTGAACATCCGCACATTGCAATTATTATTGTATTTCAGTCTTGTAGCCTTTGTTATCGAGGTTTTTGTGTGAGTTAGGAGGGAACGCTTTGGGTGACTGTTCAGGCTTTTACATTTTTTCTTTAATTTATTAATGTTCAAATTAAACAAGGCTCCTGCTGTTACCACAGTTTTCTGAACTATTTTGTGTAAATGTTATTCACCCTTTGAAACCAATACAATTAAAAGTTGTGTTAAGAGTTGTTCTTTTCAAGGCTATGAACTTTTTCTCTAAGGATTTTGAATTCGTTTCAAGTCTTTGATTTCTTCAGTGCGTTTCAGGAAAGAAGATATACATGTTCTTTAATTGCTTCTCAAATTGGCAAAGTTATATTCTGTCTCTTAGACAAAGATCTTTAAATGATTGCCTTTCTCTGTAGATTAGCAGCTTGTTAATTTTCAGGATGAAATGCACTCAGGAATAAAAATCACTTGACAAAGTGTCTCAGGAACTCACTTCAAAAGGAAACAGTAGATGCAGATTCTAACAAGGCCCCATCTGAGATCAGAGCTTCTGTATGACGCACTGGGGACATCTAGTGGACAAAAAGTCAGACTGGAACATGAAACTACATCTAAGGATGATCCTCACTTTCAAATAGCATACTTAAAAAATCAGGAAAACTGTCCCTCCTATACTAAAATCAGTATACTTGCTCTGAAGATAAGATGTTAGGTTAATTGAAATGTTTTCAACTTTGTGTATTATTTTGAACTATTTGTGAATATAATGGCTTATCTTGTTTGATTAATCTGTTATAGTTTATTGTGGCACTGTTAGATGCTAATTTAATACAGTTTACAATAGACGGAGATATCTTACAATCAACCTGAGAAAAGCAGATTTACATAGAACAGATGAGCTACTGCTTAACTATTTGGCTAGTTATGTAATTTTCGGAAAGCCTGTCTGGATCTCTTTTCTTTCAAGATAGGGGCTTAAAAAAATGTTTTCTTCTGGTTTGGAATCTGGGATCATATTTTTATAATATTACTTTTGTTTTCTATTCTAACTGATATGTTTTAATGGTTTTTCACAACTATTATATAAATTTAGATAATAATAATTAGTATTATTTATATATAATACTTAGTAAAGATGTCCTGTTATTTAGTTCAAATCTTACTCATTGATGTTCAGGAAAGTGAGGGGACTTGTGAACTGAAGAAAGAATCCAGGTTTCTTGGCACTTATTCTGACACCATTCTAGGAGATACCACTCTTGGTGCAATGCCAGTAAATATCTTAATGTTTGGGGGGCCCAGCTTAACAGGCAATTAGAATCTAACAGCTAGCATCTACCATTACCATATCCTTTACAAAAATCATTGCAACCATCTTAATAATCTTGTAGAAAAGGACTGTTTAAACTCAGTTTAAAGTCAAGAAAGTTAAGACTCAAAATGAAGTAACTTGCTCAAGCTCATTTAAAGGTCTGTGACTGGTCCTGTGTTCACATCCAGGTCTCTGACTTTGTTACACTAAACTGAAAATCATCCCTTAACCAAGCCAGGGAACCCCAGAAAGCTGGTGCCTCGTGTGTTTATTTCATATGAAGTTTTAGAATCATGTGGGTAGATATTCCTGAAATTCAAACTAGACCTCTGGAAACATAAAAAATAGGCACATAAATACAACTTAGAGTTGAATATCTCAGAAGATCTTTTAAAAAATTATTTTTAAAAGATAAACAACTTGGTAAGTCTTCTACTGAGAGAAAAGACCAAGAAAATTTATGACAATTGCTGGTCCCTATGAACTCTATATTAATAAAAAATGATATTTAAGATATGATAGAAACACAATAGGACATGTAAGTATATTTCAAGACTAAAATAATCAAGGACAAATTTATGGAAGAAACAATTCTAAATAGCAGAAATGATTAAATTTGAAGGAATAGTACATGAAATTAGCAATTTTTACACATTCTCATTTGCCTTCAAAATATATAAGGCAACAAAAATTATTCATTAGGAAGCAATATGGAAGAGAGAAAAGAATCTCTTAAATAGATTGGGTGACTTAAAAAGTCACATAATTTATTTTGGTAACATTGATTTGACTAATTTTACTTGATTAAAAATATTTTTAAAATATCACTAGCATTAATATGATCATATCATTAGAAACAACACCTTTTTGGTATTTCATTTATTTCATACAAATGCTTAATTTTACAAATAAATTGAGAAACTATTTGGATGAATTGCATATTTATATAAAACAGTGCTTAAGAATCAACTGTCTTTCGAGAACTTGAAAGTCAATGAATTAATATTTTAAATAATATTAGCATTTAAATTTCTATTGTTTCTGAAGACATAATGTGATTTACATTAATGGTGAAATATTTACATTATTATCTTTGATTATGTTAAAAGAAATTAATTGTATTCAGTAATTTCATTTTGAAAGAGTAAATCTTTCATGGTGGAGAAAGAATCCACTTATTAGTGTATAATTATAGATTTCACCTTAACTAGATCTATAATCCTTGAAGTATGTCTTAGTTACAGCTATATAATTGGCTTGATGAAATTTACCAAAAATTAATCAGTTGTTAGCGTTTAGCCACATGTGAGTTTTTATGTAACTCCAATTAATATAAATTAATATACATTTTAAAGCAATACTTCTAAATCATTAAGTGTTTTGGAGTTATTTTCATTAATACAGTTCAAAATATTACTACTTACAAATCATATCCATTAACAATGTCATATTATGGTTTCCCCCAGCCCTCCTGTTTTCTTGAGTAAATTAAATGCATGGCTTAAAACCAATTTCCTGTGTAATGCATACAATAATCTCAACATCTTCTTTGTAATATAGGAAAATACATAGAAACGATTTATGTCACTGAACCAAAGAAACTGTAAGCGTATACAAAATAAACAAATGAATCACATACGTACTAATAAGCTTCAAGTAAAGCTTTCTTTTTTCGCAGTGAGGAACCAATCTGTCTTTGCAGAGAACTCTAAAAGCTAATTTTCTAAAGCTATATTTTTTTCACATAGTTTTAGTGATCATGCACATTACAGGAAGGTAGTAACTAAATAAATATCATTTTAGTTTAATTGGATTAAAAATTAGAAATGCAAATTCTCCTCGTACTGTATCTACAAGCCCTCATCTCTGTTTTTATGGTAATATCCTTTTAATGGTTTAAGCCTATGAAGAAAAAACACTGAAGATTTTTAACTAGCCGCTTTGCAGGGGGCGGAAAGGAGCAAAGAAGATTTAGTGGTGAAAAGAGCAAATAAATAGGTGCTCCAAGATTAAAAAGAGGGTAGAAGTGCACGCTGAGCTGTTGAAAGACCTCTCTGTGTTTAAAGAAAAATATTGTTTGGTGCTTTCACCAGTGCATGATCAAAATAAGAGGTACAAATTAGTTCATGGCTGCTGAAGCTACAAAACATCATGCAGAGCGCTGTCTTTGGGAACGTTTTAATGAGGAGAAGAGGTCATCAGACTGTGACATTGCTTTTCAGAATTCTTCAAGAACAACACAGACTTCCTGTTCCAAATGTGGTAGAGAATAAAACAACCTTAGTAGTAATCGTACAACTTTTGAACCATGTTCCTTGGAAATGCCGTACAGTGCTCATTTTGTAGCTTTAGTTAGCCATCTCAAAGGAAACGCTTCCATATTTTCCATGTGCCCTTAATTCAAAAGTACAGTGAAACGGTGGAGCTTTAACATGGATTATATTTATAAAATAAAGTTTTATTCAGGCTTCTGAAGAGATTTTAATGTTTTCATTGCTCCAGGTGAAATGGTACACGGTGGCTCTGTTCATTAACATTTAGCATCAGTGTTAAAAAATCAAGGATTACCACATACAGTGTAAAAGCAGGGATAGTATGACTTTGAAATTAAATTCAGTGCAATCTTAGTTTTGCTGCATTTCAAAACGTGATTTTAAAATGTATAAGTTGTTAATGACATTCTAGGTCAAATATTCATAGTCTAATATCAGTCCTACAGAGACTGGCATTATTCAAATGTTGCATCGCATTTGAACAGAAGCTGAAGAGGCTTTCCTGACTCTTAATAAATAAGGCATTTATTTTGGTTTCAAAGACCAGTATTATAAAATTGTCTAATACTTCCAATATAGGTTAGTACATTTTTGCCACTCTGCTTTGAAGCTAAAACATACCTTTTGTTTTCCATTAGTATGACCACATTTTTAAGATTTCTATAGAGACATATTTGTGCCCTGCGTTTATCTCAGATATCCAAATAAAAGACACAAAAGCAGGACTTCTAATTTTTCATATAGTAATGCTTATAATCTTATTAATCTCAAAGTTTTCTAACAAAATTTTTTTTCCTCCCAAAATAAGAGATTCACAAATAATCACATTTCCTCTTGATGTGTAAAATTAATTGTCAAAAGCATGAAAATAATGTCAGAGACCTACAGAGAAGAATTTGAACTGAAGTTGAGAGGGAAGACAGGTCATTGCTGTATGCAGTGACATTTTTGATAAACTTCTAAGAAGTAATGCAGTTTGTCTACAATTCATTGATTGAAAGGGTGCATCTTTTCGTTCCCTCTTCTTTTTTTAATGTCATTTTCTTTTTTATTTTTAGCATAGAATGGAAGTCAGGCATAGACTCCCTGCTTAACGTGTGATAAAGGATAAAAGCTGTAACAGCTTTTATCTAGTTTAACAGCTTTACAACTATTTAATTGAAAAGTTTCTGAACTTACATAGATCACTTACTTGACTCAGTCTTTTAGATTAATTTTATTTGTTTTAACTTATGCAGTCTTTGTTCTTAAATAGTCTTATTCATAAACCAGACACATTTACGTTGACATGTTTAGCATGCAGAATTTTTCTACAAAGACTAGTGAGGTAGTTATTTTTAGCCTCAGCTTTCAGATTGGTTTGCCTGGACTGCTGCCTTTTGCCTTGATTTGCAGGCTTTTCCTGTCAGTGATTACATGTTAGAAGCTTGTGTCAATCTTGAGTTTTGTGGTTTGATTTTTGGGTTATTATCTTTCATGACCCATTCTCTTTTATCTGTTCGATGAATTCAAGTGTTCTACTTCATCTACTTCAGCATTGTTTTAAATCTTAAAAAGTCTTAGGCATCTAATAAGCTGCTACACATTAGGCTTCAATTAGGACTTACTACAATAGCATAGGTTAAACCTTGAAAAATAATGCGAGGAAATGAGAAATAAAGAGGTAGAAATTTAAAATTTTCTTATGCCTATTTCAAAGTACACTTCAGTCAGGATAGTAAAGGCTGAATTTTTTTGGAAATCAACAAGGTTAGCATGAAAAACCTTTAAATGATTAAGTTACATTATAGTTTCCAAAACACATTTATCAGTAAAGAAACTTTTTTAATAAAGAAAGGAATTTTGGTTGCTAAATAAGGAATTTTTGCACTTTGTTTTTATTACCAGAAATCTTAACATAAGGCATTGTTATTTAAACAAATATTAAAGTACTATTTATCACTATATAAATAATTATATAACTTTTGAAAATCAACAGAAATCTAAAATATTATAAGCACTAAAATTTACAAGCATAAAGATTTATGACAGCTTGTATTGCATATATTTATTTCACTTTTAGTTACTGTAATAATGGCTTTCTTCATCTCCTGGTCTAGAAAAAACTATTTTGAAGAAAAAATTAAAAAGTAACTGGCACAGCTTTAAAATTGACATTGTTCTGGAAAAAGGACAAATAAGAAATGGGATAAAAGCAAAAATAAAAGTGATTTCAAAGTATTACCTATTATATTGCTTAAATTTTATACATTTATCACATAAACATTCACAATAAAAGTACTTTTTTCAGCTACTAATATTCTATAGTTTGTTAAAATTTTGATTAGATGCTATAGTTCTCAAAGAGTGTTCCATAATTCCCAGTGAATCTCCAAGACCCTTTTAGGAGGACTAAATTGTCAAAAGTACTTTCATATTAAATGTAAGATGTTCTTTGCCATTTTCACTCTTGATACGTGCACTGATGATGGTTCAAGAGCAATAGTGATTGAAATGTCTGGTGCATTTTCATGAATCAAGGCAGTGGCACCAAACTGCTAGTAATTACTAGGTTATTTACTGCCATTTACTCCCAGTTAAAGAAAAATATTGCCAGTTTTACTTAAGAATGTCCTTGAGGCAGTAAATATTAACTTTATTAAATTTTGACCCTTGAGCATATTCATTTTTTGAATTGTACTTAGTTGATAATACTCCAAGTAACTCCTGGATAATAACTTTGATCTTTTTTGCATTTGTAGTTTTCATTCAGTGTAGACTTAAATGGCCAAATATTTCATCTGATGTCCAAAGAAGTAGAAATTTTCTCAAATCCTTGAGAAAACTTTGAGAAATAGTATTTTTGAACAGTTTTGTATAGACAACACTAAAGTATACAGATTATGGTTGATTGAAGGGATTTCCATGAGTAATTTTTTGGATTTATGGGTCAACTGTACATTTTTTTTGTTTGTTTTTGGATTTATGGGTCAACTTTAGGCATTAACTCCTAAAAATGATGCTACTGGCTGCTTCACAGTATTTTCCATCACCTGCTGTTCATGTGGTGATGGAACGTCATCTAGAACTAGTTTATCATTTTTAAAAAAAGCAATTATTCCTACCTCTCCATCAAATGCTCTCCAGATTTTTGGGGCATAAAGTGAAGTATAATGATCTAGTAAGATTACAGGCAAGAGTAAAACTTAAAAGGAACATTTTTAGGAGGGCATAAAGTGGCAACCATAATTAATTATCTGTTTCCTGCCATCTTATTGTGCCATGTAGAGAAAAGCTCCTCTCAAGCAATTTATATTTAATGTGTGTTAGTTTCTCAAGGGTACTAAATACTGCAAATCATCACTGGCAGTGAGTGCTTCTAGGGCAAAGATGCATCCTAATTGTTATTATTGCTTAGAAATCTCCTTCTTTATCATAATGGAAATTATATAAAAGCCAGAGGAAACAAAATATTTGAGGAAACAATTTTTTAAAGAACTGTCAAGTTTTCTAGAAAAATATGTTTAAATATAAACAGTAAATGTGACTAATTAAAATCATTCTTTTCCCCTCTATTTATTTTAGATTATTCTTTCTATGAGGTAATATTTTATGTGGATTTAGTAAAAATAATATGAAATAATATGATTACACTTGTTTTTACAATAAGTATAATGTTGTTAGACTGACAAATGAGAATCTTTTCTACATTTGTGTTTTCATGATCTCTTTGTGGCCAAAGTTGAAAATATATGTTCTGAATGATGGTGTTGTTAATTCATTTTAGCTAGTAACAGATTAATCATGATTAGTGGATCCATATTACCCAAGAAAAAAGTCTGTGGTGGCTGATTTGCCAAGCCCAAATGTGTGTGTATGTTCTGACATTTGTGGTAGCAGGAACGTGGTGACCTAAAGAAGAATGGAGAAAAATGTACTGAATCCTCAACATCATGTTGGGAGGACAAGGAGAGCACTGCGAGTTGGAGGTGGTAGGGAACCACCATCTGGGGAAAAAGTATCTCAGGAAAAGACATCTGGGGGAATGACAATAACTTTCCCCTTCTCAGTTTGGCTAAGACGTGGCCTCAGAAATTATGAAGATTTAAAAATACAAGGAGCCACAAAGGTAACTAGCAAAGCACCATACAAAGAGGATTGTGTTCTAGACCTTGTTCTTTCACCACCATGTTATCTATTACAAAGCAGGCAAGAACACACATTGGAGAAAAGATAGTCTCTTCAATAAGAGGTGCTGGGAAAACTGAATAGCTACATGTAAAAGAATGCAACTAGAACACCTCCTAAAACCATGCACAAAAAAGTAAACTCAAAATGGTTTAAAGACTTAAATATCAGGCCAGAAACTATAAAGCTCTTAGAGGAAAACATAGGCAGTACACTCTGACATAAATGAAAATAAGAGCTATTACCCGCCTCCTAGAGTAATGGAAATAAAAACAAAAATAAACAAATGGGGCTTAATTAAACTTAAAAACTTTTGCATAGCAAAGGAAACTGTAAACAAGGTAAGAAGACAACTCTCCAAATGGGAGAAAATAATAGCAAACAAAACAATGTGACAAAGGATTAATCTCCAAAATACACAAGCAACTCATGCAGCTCAATATTAGAAAAACTAACCACCTGATCAAAACGTGGACAGAAGATCTAAACAGACATTTCTCCAAAGAAGATACAAGATGGCTAATAAACACATGAAAAGATGCTCAGCATTGCTCATAATTAGACAAATGCAAATCAAAACTATGATGAGATATCACCTCACACCAGTCAGAATGGCCATCTTCAAAAATCTACAAACAATAAATGCTGGAGAGAGTGTGGGGAAAGGGAACCCTCTTGCATTGTTGGTGGGAATGTAAACTGACAGAGCCACTACGGAGAATATTATGGATATTCCTTAAAAAACTAGGAATAAAACTGCCGTCAGTTCAGTTCAGTCGCTCAGTCATGTCCGACTCTTTGCTACCCCATGAATCGCAGCACACCAGGCCTCCCTGTCCATCACTAACTCCTGGAGTTCACTGAAACTCATGTCCTTCAAGTCGGTGATGCCATCCAGCTATCTCATAAAACTACCTTATAACCCGACAGTCTCACTACTGGGCATATACCCTGAGGAAACTATAATTTAAAAAGACACATGTACCTAAATGTTCACTGTAGCACGATTTACAATAGCCAGGACATGGGAATGCCTAGATGTTCATTGACAGATGACTAGATAAAGAACATGTGGTACATATAAACAATGGAATATTAGTCATAAAACGGGACTCATGTGAACCAGTTCTAATGAGGTGGATGAACCTAGAGCCTGTTACACAGAGTAAAGTAAGCCAGAAAGAGAAAAACAAATATCATACATTAGCACACATATATGGGATCTAGACAGACGGTACCGCCGAACCTTTTTGCAGGGTGGCAATGGAGAGTGAAACAAATTGAAAGAGTAGCATGAAAACATATATATTACCATATCTAAAATAGATAGCCAGTGGGAATTTGCTGTATTACTCAGGGAGCTCAAACCCAGTGCTCTGTGACAACCTAGAGGGGAGGGAGGTGGAATGGAGGTTCAAGAGGGAGGCGACGTATGTACGTGTGTGGCTGATTCATGTTGATGCATGGCAGAAACCAACACAATATTATAATGCAATTATCCCTCAATTAAAAACAAATTTAAAACAGACCACACACACACAAAAGGAAATTATAGAAATGTAACAGTACTAGGAACCACAAAAGTGTGAAAGTGTTAGTTGCTCGGATCTGTCTGACTCTCTGCATCGATGCTATGGACTGTAGCCCACCAGGCTTCTCTGTCCATGGAATTCTCTTGGTTCATATTTCATATAATCACCTCAGTCATGTCTGACTCTTTATGACTCTATGGACTACAGCCCACCAGGCTCCTCTGTCCATGTGATTCTCCAGGCAAGAATACTGGAATGGATTGCCATGCCCTCCTCCAGGGGAGTTTCCTGACCCTGGGGTCAACTGGCATCTCTTATGTACTGCTAGTGCCATCTGGGAATCCCCATATAAGCCATAACTGGGCTTCCCAGGTGACACTGGTGGTAAAGAACCTAACTACTAATGAAGAAGACATAAGAGAAATGGGCTTGATTCCTGGGTTGGGAAGATCGCCTGGAAGAGGGCTTGGCAACCCCCTCCAGTATTCTTGCCTGGAGAATCCCATGGACAGAGGAACCTGGTGGACTACTGTCCATAGGTCACAAAGAGTTGACAGGATTGAAGTGACTTAGCATGCACGTGAGTACATGAAGGCGAATCACAAATTCTGCCTCTTCTATCAAGTACTCACTTGTCCTAGTTAGCATATCTGCCGTGTGTTTTACGTTAGGAATACTGCTTTTGAGGGTCAGTTGTGTAATTGATTTACTTCTTATTCCCAAATATCTAATATAGCATCTTGCTAATTGTGACCTTCTAATATTTGTTGAAGTGTGAAAATATAGACTACCTGTGCAAGATGCAGGTAGTTTAAAAATTGCCATGGGAGTTTTTACTATCTGTTAAATTTTAAATTGCATAGGCCTTCTTGCCCCAGTAAGATACTTGAGGACAGGGTCTCTATCATTTATATTTGTTTCCCTCTACAGTATCTTGTGCAAGGCCTTGTATATATATCACTCTTTTGTGGTGAAATAGCAATATATATACAGATATAAGTAGTTGTTCTTTTTTGATCCCTTTGAAAATGTCAGTTTGAAGAATTGGCAGTGGGGGGGGGTGATTTACATTGGAGAAGCATTTTTTTTTCCTCTCTCCTCAAAATAGAATCAGCACCTACTCCTTAAAATAGTCTAATTATTTTCCTGGAGGCCTAGTTATAAAACTACTTGCAGTTGCACTAGAAATAGAATTCTGGTGTCACTTAATGAGATTATTCAAGTTCACATTACTTATTCTGCAGACTTCTTCAGTTGAGTAGATTATTTAATATTTTATTTGTTTTATTATTCACATTTTGGGGGTAAAATATTTCTGTTCACATTCGAAGTTGGTTGAATTGTATGTCAGAGTTTGAGTGCAGAAGACTTTGTCTTGGTCCTGTTACTTCCAACTGTGTAGCTGCCTAACCTGTCTGTAGTTCACATCCCTGGAGCAGACTTTCTCCTGCTGCCCAAGAATTAAAACTTTGTCTTACCTTAGAATGCAAGTTAACATTCCATTACCTTTTAAATAACAATTGGTTATTCCTGTTTTTCCTCCTCTTTTTATCTGTAAAGTGAGCTTCTCTCACTTTTCGTACCCGAAGCAACTATATTAACTATATTCTTCTGAAACGTTCATGATTAAATTGTACTACGTATTTTGAAATATTAGTTTAAATGTATCCTGGTATTTTGAGGGATACTTTTCTGTTTAATTTGTCACTGCTCTTTTACATGATAAAGGAGGACAGAATTAACATTTTTCAGTTCATAAGGTATAATTACAGCAATCTTTCTCCATTCCACTTTTCCCCTCCTTTTCCCTTGTCCTTCTCCATCAGACCACCGAAAGCACTTTAATTACAGAAATTCTTTTCTATCCCTTTCTAAATAAATAACTTATTTATTGCATTCTGTTTTGTTCAATACCATGCTGGGATCTGGGGGAGATACAGGTATACTTAAGCTACGGAACATTTTTTGCAGACATAATATACATAAAGCGATTAGAAAATAGTTAAATAGTGAACTCAGTGGTAGTAACCATGTAAGTAGGAAGTTAGAGAAGAAAGAAGTAACCCTGGCAGGGGTGGTAGGTGAAAACTGATGGAAAGAGTGCAGTTTGAATTGGATCTGAGTACTCAGAGATAGGTAAAAGGATGGTTGTATCTGAGATTTGAGGACTGAAGCAACAGTGAGGAAAGTAGCCTATAGGGCAGGCAATATTAGCTAAGTGGAGTATGGAGTTCTGTGGGTTAGATCAGGCTTGTTAAAGATCACAACAGGACCTACTTAAGAATTTAAGCTTTTAATAGGGGAGTGGTATGACAAAATGATGCTTCAAGAAGCTGACTTCAGTTAAGACTCATAGGGGCTTATGGCATATAATAAAAGAAGAGGACTCAAAATGTGACAAAGTAGACAGCTAATTGTAAAGATTAAATAAAGATAATTTTAAATAGAAGGCTTTAGAGACTATTTAGGATTATAAACTAGGAAAGACCAAGACAGAAAGGAAAATAGGAAGTTGGAATCCAAAGGACAAAAGGAGAAGCTTCAATGTTATGTTACATTGTTGTAAGAAACCCTAATATCTTGAATTTCAATGCACTTTGTTTAAGTGCAGTTATCCTGCTGGGGCCGCTAGGTGGTGATCTTTGTTAGTTCGTAACTCATGATTCCTTAATGATAGATCAACATTTGCAGGAAAACTCAATTTTTTGTTTCATACAATTTCCAATGTACATCGAAACCTATGGATATACTTCTAGAAATGTTTTTCCTTCTCCTTTATTCTTTTATGTCTGTGCTCTCAGGTAAGGGAAATAGGAAGGAAATAAATATTTAGATCTCAGTCCTTATACCTATTTGGCTTTCAACATCGTTTCTGGCATTTCTGCCTCCTGGTCATTTCTCTATGGGGGCGTGAATCAGGAAAAGACATCTTTTATCTTATTGGCCTTTACTGTATTACCTTTATTGATATCACCTCCTAGGGCTTTCCTCTTGTAAAGCCAGTGTGGCCATAGTGTGATGAGTGGGGAGAGGGGAGCAGGCAGCTAGGCAGATGGATGGTTCCTATGCCATCACCTTGTTTTACTTGTTCCCAACCCTTATTATGTCTCCTTGCTCTAGAGCCTCATCTTTGCACCTAGAGAAACTCTACCTGATGGATTTTATAAGCTCAGCCACAAGGTACTTATTCCAAGCTGAAGAAAGTTTCCGTCATGTCAAATGGAAACGGAGACAACGTGTCAAATGGGCCTGGCCCATAGCAGGCGTTACCAGTACTTGTTAAATGAGTGACGGAATGATGAATGAATGAATGAGCATCAGTAATGCAGTGGAGGGAAGAGGTGGTCTTGGTCTCAGCATGCTAAATGAACGTTTTTCATTGAAATCCTTTTACATGTGTGTTGTGCTCTTTAGTACTATTGAGTATTGATTACTCGGTCCTCTGTACCCCATGGACGCAACCACCATGCTAATACTGATCTGTGGGAAAATGCTTTCTGAGCTCCAAACATTTAACTTACTGGTGAACTTTGGTTAACTTGTGACTTTATCCAAAGTTATTATTAAATTAAGTAATAGCACAGTTAATAAAAGTCACTTTTGAAGTGCTTAGTCACAGCAATATGTAATTAAGAGTAAAGCCTTAAAGTGCAAACAGGGGTCTTATCTATCCAAATACCTTTTTAATGCTAAGCTTCCTGATGATCTTTAATAAACCCTAGCAATTGCAAAAACAATTACAACTTCAGTGACTTCAGTAAGTCTGAAGGCTCCTCCTAAATTTAGTTCCAGCATTTCCCAGTAGAGAAGAAATGCTGGGCACCTTGCTATAGCCGTACATCTGTGCAGTTCAGTCCAGTCGCTCAGTCGGGCCCGACTCTTTGCGACCCCATAAATTGCAGCATGTTAACAGTACATCTGTTACCTGTTCTGAAAATTAGGTTGTCAATTTTCTCTTTAGTAGAAGAAAGGAAGATTATTTCCTTTTCTCCCAATAGCTAAATTTTAATGAATTTTTTATTTTACTGATTTATTCTTGACTGCTTTTTTTCTTTCCATTTGACCTTTTGGGCCAATCAGGGCTTTTAGCCAAGAATCGAAGAAATCTGAGTCCTGGCTTAGGCAAATCCCAGACTCATTTCTTTTACCTTATTTCCCTGCTTTATCTCTGTCTAGCAGAGATAATCATCACATATTATTCATCATTTGGAACTCTGACCCCTGAAATAAGTGAGTCTGTAGCACAAAGTTTCTTTCTAGCAAGTCAGTACATTTATGCTACTATATTTTAGATTAGTAATTTACTTTTATTTATTTATAAAATTCCCACAACATAAAATTCACCATTTTAAACTGTACAATTCAGTGACTTACAGTAAATTCACAGAAATATGCAACCATCATTAATATCTAATTCCAAAAGAAACCCATTAAGCAGGCTCATCTTTACTCCTTCCCTCTAGCCCCTGACAACTACTAACCTGCTCTTTCTCTCTATGGATTTGCCTATTCTGGACATTTCATATAAATGGAATCAAGGAGTATGTATCTTTTTAATCTTTGTATCTTCTTTCACTTAACATAGTAGTTTCAAAGTTCATCCATGTTGTAACATGTAGCAGCACTTCATTCCCTTTTATGGCTGAATAATATTCCTTCATATGTATAAAGTACATTTTGCTTATCCATTCATCCATTGATGGGCTTTTGAATTGTTTCCACTTTTTGGCTATTATGAACAATGATGTTCTTGACATTCACATCCAAATTTTTGTTTGAACAGCTGTTTTCCAATTCTCTTGAGTATTTACCTAGGAGTGGAATTACTAGGTCATATGGTAATTCTAGTTTTANCTCCATTGTGTATATGTACCACAGCTTTCTTATCCACTCATCTGTTGATGGACATCTAGGTTGTTTCCACCCATGTCTACTTCTAACTGTTGCTTCCTGACCTGCATACAGATTTCTCAAGAGGCAGGTCAGGTGGTCTGGTATTCCCGTCTCTCTCAGAATTTTCCACTATAAAGTCAGTGGTTCTCAAATGTTAGTGTGCATGGGAATCACCTGGGGATGATGCTAAACTACAGATTTGAATTCAATAGGTCTTTGGTCGATTATGAGATTCTGTCTTTCCAACAAATTCCCAGGTGATGACCAGGATGCTTTGGGTGGGCAGAAAAGACCCTGCAGTTTAGTAAGTGATTTTCTTCAGTGGAATATATGGAATGTGCATCAGGAGCCAGTAAGGTTAAAATCTAGAAGAAGAAATTTCTAGGAAAAGAAAATAGCTCTTACAAAAGCTCCATGGGGAAAGGAGGCTTGGTGTATATGAGGGAAAGTGATGTAGAGTAGCAATCCATTTTTTTTTCCCTACCATATAAGAGGGAAAAATACACTGCACTGAATAAACGGGAATTCCTTGTCCCCCTCTTACATTGGTGACTCTACCAACCTATTTCCCACCAACAAATGAACTAATTCTTTCTTAGACCCAAGTGTGCCTTTGTATCAGCTTCTTTTATCTTGTCCAAAATATTTTTGCAAAAATATCCTCTTCTTTTATACCATTTATTACAGCTCTAATTCTTTTTAACCTTTATTTTATTGGTATCTTTCCATTTTCACTTAACATTGAGAGCATTTACAATGTAATTAACTACTCTGAAGCATGATTTTTATTTTATGGATATGTTGAAGTGTATTTTAGAGTTCCTGGATTTGTGTGGCTTCCATCGTTTTAATTATTTTGGGAGGGGACCTATTACNTCTAGAAGAAGAAATTTCTAGGAAAAGAAAATAGCTCTTACAAAAGCTCCATGGGGAAAGGAGGCTTGGTGTATATGAGGGAAAGTGATGTAGAGTAGCAATCCATTTTTTTTTCCCTACCATATAAGAGGGAAAAATACACTGCACTGAATAAACGGGAATTCCTTGTCCCCCTCTTACATTGGTGACTCTACCAACCTATTTCCCACCAACAAATGAACTAATTCTTTCTTAGACCCAAGTGTGCCTTTGTATCAGCTTCTTTTATCTTGTCCAAAATATTTTTGCAAAAATATCCTCTTCTTTTATACCATTTATTACAGCTCTAATTCTTTTTAACCTTTATTTTATTGGTATCTTTCCATTTTCACTTAACATTGAGAGCATTTACAATGTAATTAACTACTCTGAAGCATGATTTTTATTTTATGGATATGTTGAAGTGTATTTTAGAGTTCCTGGATTTGTGTGGCTTCCATCGTTTTAATTATTTTGGGAGGGGACCTATTACAAACAATACTGTGAATATTATTGTGTTTAAATCTAATGGCTTATCTCCAATTAGTTTCCTAGAATATATTTTTAGACATTTGTTAGTAAGAACTAGACTTTTGACAAACAACGTTTACTTATGCTCTAGGAAAAATGTTCTAATTTACATTTATACCATCAGTAAATATTAACTGGTAGTATAATCATTTATTTTTTAACTTTTTATTGACATGCAATTTATATGCTATAAAATTCATTCTCTGAAAGTACACAATTCAGTAGTTTTTAAGTACTTTGATAAGTTTGTGCATATAGTTAACATTTTTCTAATTTATTATATTAAACTGGTTATTTAAATTTTTGATTGTTGATTTTTCTTAGGTTTTCTGTATGGCTATTTGTATCATTTACAAAAATAATCATGTATCCTTTTAGCAGTGCACTGAAAAAGGAAATGGCAACTCACTCCAGTGTTGTTGCCTGGAGAATCCCAAGGATGGGGGAGCCTGGTGGGCTGCCGTCTATGGGGTCGACTGAAGTGATTTAGCAGCAGCAACTCATTTCTCTTTCCTGACCTATTGCGGTAGCTGGATTCAAGGTTTACTCAATTATTGCTGACTATTTTGCTATATAATACAGGAGTTTGGAACATATATTTTGAACATATATTTTGAAGTCAAACTGATATGAATTTAATATTCAGTTTACTAAATATGTAGCATGGGGCAAATTACTTGTGATTATTGTATTTCAGTTTTTCCATTTGATAACAATAAAGAACATGTATAAATAGGCTTATTGAAAATGTTGAAGGAGATCGTAGATACAAAGTGCTTAACAAATTTTCAATATAAGATGATACTGATATCTTTTAAAAATGAATTTCTAAAGATTCATTCTGCCCAGGAAAAAAAGAAAACTATGTGAAGATGATATTACAACAGATTTGTGCTACTATTAAATTATGTTCATATAAGCATACACAGTTGCTGAACAGTTTCTTCTAGACATCCTTGAGCTAGATTGTATCTACCTTTTCTATAATTATTTTATTTTATTATGCTGCTTGCCTGTAACTAGGATAGTATTTATGCCAGCTCAGAAAAGTAACTGTTTATATCATTAAAAACTTCCAAAGAATCTGCATTCTCCCTTAGATAACTCACAGAGGTGCCTCACAGTCTTTATTGCTATAAATTTTTAATCCCTAAATTAGATATTTCCTACTGTACTTTTGGACTTTTTTCTTTGGTATCTCAATCTTTTATGATATGCAACTATTGAGTTTGTTTTTGTTAGAGAAGGGCTGTTAGACTATACTAATCATGTCTAAATCCTTTAAATATACCTCATTTATTACTTTCAAAATAATAGGATAGACCTGAACAATTGTGTATAGGTACAGGACTTATCTAGGGAGTAAAAGAGGCACTAGAATGCCTTGAAATTAATTTCTCCATTAGAAAGAGATGCCAGTAGGCAGCCAATTGATCAAAAGAAACTATTACAACTTTTAAAAAATGCAGACATGGTTATTTTTAATATATAATTGAGCACAAACATTTTAGTGAAGAGCTTAATAATAACTGAATAATGTAGATTATTTTGGAATTTAAAAATAGTTTACCGTTCTGAATGTATTTGAAATGGAGGAAATACATAATTGAGTAGAAAATTTTAGTATTCTTTAAATGTTGAGAAATATTTTTTCTTTGTTAGACTGACCATCAGCACTGGTATGAAACAATGATTCAGAGGCAGAAATGTCTATTCTTGTCCCAAGTCAAGGCATTCACTGAAAAAATTGCTTCAGGCCATAACTTTGGCATGCCATGGGTTAAATAAAGGTCAACTCCAAGTGAAAAATAAAAATCAGTTGATCTTTTGGTGTTAAAGGGGCAAAATAGTTATCATTTTAGATTCTTTTAGTCCTCTTATAATTCAAGGATTTTGGATTTCTTTTTCCCTCAACTGAGAATTTTCAGGCCAGTGGTGTCCATAATGTATATGAGTGCCTTGGGGCATTTTGAAGGGGAAGAGAAGAAAATTTACCATATTTTAAAAAAGTTCTTACCTATACCGTCTCTTGCATGATATTTAATAACTCGCTAGCCCACAGGGGCTGACAGTGCTTTTTATATTTAAATTAGTCAATAGTCATTTGGAACACTGTTATCTGGAGAATTAGGTTCTAACCCCATCTTTGGCATACTGTTTATTTTTATAAAGGACATCTAAATACAGACTTGTAATTACGTTTTAATATTTCTTCTAACTTATTGGTCTTTGTTAGGGAGGTGGTTAAAGACTGGTTTATCAGCCAATGGGAGCTCAAGAGCATGTCACTTTGCATTTTAATCTTGACTTCATCGCATTCGTTAGACAAAGATAAGGGTAACGTTTGCTCAACAGGGTGTTGAAAGGATTGCCTATGATGGTTCACATGACGTGACCATCACATAGTAAGACCTCATTAAAGGTCAACTTGTATCAGGGTTATTATTATCTCTGCTTTGTGTCTTCTACAAAGAAAATATTGTGTGCAGAAAAAATCAAATAGAGGGCCATCATAGTATCTGGTTAATTTTGACACATGCTGGCAGTTGTATAATAAATGTCAATGGGTGCCGTGTGATTAAATGTCATATGGGTGGTACACAGACTGGGCACATTTTGCGGAGTGGTTGGAGACTTTCTCAGATTACCTGTGTAATTTTGGATCGTTCTCCAAAACAGTCTTCCTTGGCCAGAGAGATTAGGTGAGAGCTAGGTAGACAGCTTCTTAATAATTTCCAGGACGAACTGGACTTAGTAGATTCTTACCATAATTAATTTGTTTGTGAATCCACAGGAGTGAGTAAAGCCTTTGTATAACTTTGCCAAAGACAATGGCAAAGCACACTCTTCAGAAGTGGCATGTGCTTCAGATCAAATGAGAAGGATCCCATTTTTCCCCTTTTTGGATTAAAAAGTGTTATCATTATACCTGTTTGCCTAGGCTGAAAGGAATATAAACTAACTATTGAGGAATAAAATTTTCTTCTCTCCTTTAAAGAAAAGCCCCTGCTATCAGAATGCAAAATGAGTGATTTTACCTATAAAAAACTGACTCTTTATTGTAGAAAAAGTCTCCCTGTGATTAGTGATTGTGAAAATAAAGGCTTCTGCAGATTACACCAGACCAGAGAGCCTGGAAGCTGAAGAATTGGTAAACTTGTTGAGAGTCAGCCTGAAATTATGCCCATTTTTGTAACGTGTTATTTGTTTATTGATTAAATAGTAGTTTCTATTATTTTTAGAGTTTTAAGGGGCCTTACAGACATGGAACACAGAAGATGTTCAATAAATATTTGCTGAATAAATGCATGAATATATTTTAATATTCCTTTCATGGTTGAAATCCTTTCCATATTTTATATACTACAGAAAGTCACTTAGCCTGTGCTTGAACATTCCAATGGACTAAAAGCTTACAAAATTCTCAGGCAGCCTTTTCCATTGGTAGATCACTCTAATTATTAGATCTTTCTGTTTTTTTTTGAGGCAGATTTTATCACCATATAATTTCTACCCTTAGGTTTTAGTTTGGTTTTATGGAGAGACATTAAAATAAATCTACTTCCTCTTTCACATGAAAGTTCATCACTTATTTCAAGACAGCTATCATGTCCCCATAATTCTTCTCCAAGCTAAACTATCATTTTCCAGATGATAGCATTTCCAATCCCTAACCACGCTTATTCTTCTTTTCCTATTTTGGGTTAGTCTTTATTTTGGTCAATGCCTCTGATATATTTATTTATTTTACCATTTACAGTGTAATGAGTACATTTTGAATGAACAACACTGATAACTATTTTATACACATGATTTTATTTAACCCTTTTCAGCAATCATATAAAATAGAATTTTCACAGTGAAAACACTGTATGAAGGCCATCACGTTAAGAGGCATGATTTGGATTCATACTGCTTCTAAATACTCACAAAACTGTCTCCAAGTAGTTTATCCCTTCTGTGACTCAGTGTGCTCATTAGTAAAGTAGGGATTATAGTAATTCCCACCTCCCAGGACTTTCATAACTCTCACGTGTGCTCAGCCATGTCTGTCTCTTTGTGACCCCATGGATGCAGCCCACCAGGTTCCTCTATCCATGGGAATTTCCAGGCAAGAGTACTAGAGTGTGTTGCCATTCCCTTCTCCAGGGGATCTTCCTGACTCAGGGATCGAACCCACATCTGTGTCTCCTACGTTGGCAGGCAGATTCCTTATAACTGAGCCACCTGGGAAGCCCATCTCCTAGGGACTAATATAAAGATTAAATGTGTTAATATTTGTAAAGCATTTAGGAAAGCATCTGGGCAGTTAAAAAGCATTAGAAGTGTTCGTGAAGCAAGCAAAACTAAATAGCTTATGCTTTCATGGACCTTGCAGATGTGATTAAGTTAAGGACCTTGAGATGAGAATGTCATCTGGATTATCAGGATGAGTCCAGTGTAGTCATCATAGTGCTTTTAAGAGGGATGCAGAAGTTGGAGGCAGGGAGAAGGACATATGACCACAGAAGGAGATTGAAGTGCCCATTGTGAAGATGGAGGAAGGGGCCACAAGGCAAGGAATGTGGGCAACCTCTAGAATCCGAAAAAGCAAGAAAATGGATTCTCTAGGACAATGGCATCCCACTCTAGTACTTTTGCCTGGAAAATCCCATGGGTGGAGGAACCTGGTAGGCTGCAGTCCATGGGGTCGCTAAGAGTCAGACATGACCGAGTGAATTCACTTTCACTTTTCACTTTCATGCATTGGAGAAGGAAATGGCAACCTGCTCTAGTGTTCTTGCCTAGAGAACGGGAACAAGGGAACCTGGTGGGTTGCCGTCTATGGGGTTGCAGAGTCAGACACGATTGACGTGACTTAGCAGCAGCAGCAGTGACTCCAAAAGGAGGCTCTGATGACCAACACTTGACTTAAGCCCAGGGAAACCAATTTCAGATGTCCTATAAGAGAGAAATAAATTAAAATTGTGTTCTTTAAGCCACCAAAGTTTTGGTAATTATTTTGCAGCATCCATAGAAACTTTGAAACCTGTTATTGAAAAGAACTCAAGTATAAAGAACCCAAGTCACTTTTTGTGATCATTATCACATGCATTGTGTCCCAGTCAGCATCTAGGAAAATACATTTTACATTCATAAGATTCCCCATTGCATATGATATTCCTAAGAGCCTTGAAATAGAGGTTTGATTGACAAAAAGCCACACTAACAACACTAGATCTGCCTGCTTTGTTCCATTTTCTTGGCGGTCACCTAAGTTCATGACAATGTGAACTTCTCTTTGCCTGCCTTTGTCTTTATCCTCTGGCAAATGTCCTGCCTTCCTCTTTACTTTTGGGATCTCCTTTGGATATTGGAGAGTGATGTGCTCCAAAGTCTCTTCCTAGCTGGTGTTTTTCTATTAACCCCTCATATGCCTGTGGTCATGCTTTGCATACTTCTATCTTAGCTGAAGGAGACTCTGGTGTTTCTTAAAACTGCTGTATTTCTTGGATGCTGCTATTATGAGCTTCAGTTGCTTCCATTGCTTCAACTGAAGCAATCTAGCCTTCACCCAAATCTTTCTGTGACATTGATTTGCATGGCTTGGGAGCCTATCTTTTTTATCTTCCTGAAGTTTGGATGGGAATGTACAGAAAACCTCCATCTCCTTTGAAAGTCTCTTTTCTTTTTCCATCATGTAGACTATTGTCAAATGTAAAGAGGAGAATTGCTGCTTTTACAAAAAAAAGATCTCTTAGCCTCCCTTTCATCAGATTATCACAGGCTTACTTACACCTATTAATTCACACCAAATTCTCACTTTTGTTCTGTTTTTGTTTTAGAGGCTACAAAAAGCTGGGCACTGAGACTTTGCTCAACTGCAATCTCCAGATATACTATATACGCATTTATGGTCAACTTAGATATTTTCCACTTTACATACTTTAATAATTTTGAACCCAAATGAAATATTATGTATTTTCCACCTAAGTGAGTTTGACCCATTATTCTAGGCTATTACACTATTAATAATAATAATAATAATTTACTGAGTATCTATTATGTATCAAGTGCTAGTAGATGTACTGTTAGGGGTTTAAATTTTTACTTGTTTACAATAATGATTACTAAACTATACTGTAATATAAAATAATAATAAATATTTATTAAGATAATAATACGAATTTTATTTTCAAATGTTAAGTTTGTCTTTCAGTCAATTTTTTTCTCCCAATTTATTCTTTCCTTATATTTGAGTGGCATCAATTCTGTGTATTTAAGTCTTTTTAAATGTGTTAAAAGCAACAGGTGAATGAAGGTCCTGTGTCTACCATTACAAGTGTTTCTCAAGATCAGTTTCCCAACTTCTGTCCATTTGTCTCCAAGGGCCCTAAAATACCGCTATCCAAGGCTTGAGAGCTATTTTAAACATATCAATAAGTGGATTTTTGGAAAATTTAACATTTATGCTGAATTATTAATCACCTGCCTTGGAAATGACAGTTTGAACAACTTTGAACCTAACTCATAATTGAGCTCACATAGATTTATTTTATTAGTGAGTGCATTACAAGAAACTTTGTGAAATGCTTTGCTGAAATTAAGAATCGAGAATGAACCAGTCCATCCTAAAGGAGATCAGTCCTGGGTGTTCACTGGAAGGACTGATGTTGAAGCTGAAACTCCAATCCTTTGGCCACCTCATGAGAAGAGTTGACTCACTGGAAAAGACCCTGATGCTGGGAGGGACTGGGGGCAGGAGGAGAAGGGGACAATAGAGAATGAGATGGTTGGATGGCATCGCTGACTTGATGGACATGGATTTGGGTAAACTCCGAGAGTTGGTGATGGACAGGGAGGCCTGGCATGCTGCAGTTCATGAGGTCTCAAAGAGTCAGACATGACTGCGCTACTGAATTGAACTGAACTGAACTGATATCTTTCTGACAATCACCTCAGGAAGATATATCACTAATCTCATTTTATATACTAGTGGGTTAGTTTTGTAGATGAGTCATAACAAATTACCAAAAACTTGGTCACTTAAAACAATAGAAATGTATTTTCTCACAGTTCTGGAGGCTAGATGTCCAAAATCAAGGTGTTGTCAGGAGTGTTTTCTTTTTGAGAACGGAGAGGGAGATTTTCATGCTCCTCTCCTGGCACGATTTCAGTGTCTGCCTCTGTCATCAGAAAGTATTCTTCCATCTGTGTCTGTCTTTTCTGTGTCTTTTTCCTCTTCATTTCAGGGTGCTAGACATATAGACTAAGGGCTCGCTTTCCTCCAGTATGTGCTGTGTTGTGCTAAGTCTCCTCAGTCGTGTCCAACTCTGTGATACTATGGACTATACCCTACCAGTTTCCACTGTCCATGGGATTCTCCAGGCAAGAATACTGGAGCGGGTTGCCATTCCCTTTTCCAGGGGATCTTCCTGACCCAGAGATGGAACCTGCTTCTTGTATGTCTCCTGCACTGGCAGGTGGGTTCTTTACCACTAGCACCACCTAGGAAGTCTCCAGTATGACCTCATCTTAATTTGCAACTTAGTTACATCTGAAAAGAATGTGTTTCCAAATAAGATCATATTTACAGGTACCAAGGCTTAGGACTTCAACAGATTCTTGAGGGGAACACAGTTCACCCCACAACAAATAGGGGGAAAGAGAAATCATTAAAGTAACTGGGGTACACATATATAACAAGAGTCCAAGACTTCTGTCTTCATACAATGTTCTTTTGACTTCATGTAGTACTACCTCCTAATGATTTCCACTTTATTTTTCATAGCTTCCTAGACTATCTGTTTAATAAATCTGCTTTGAATTTCATGGGGGCTAAAAATCAAGCTCACTAGTTCTTGGTATCCAAATATATGATTTCCCATTTTTAATAAGTTATTCTTATCACTAACTTGGGTTCCTCGTATAATTTCCTTGTTCTAAGTTTACACAGTTATTCTGGGCCTGGACAGGAATTTAATTTTTTTAGATTGGTTTGCTGATCCCTTATTATCTTTCCTCCTGTACTAGTCTTCAGTTTCATTTTAATGATGGCTCCGTATATTTGAGTTCAAAGCACTGCTCAGAGTTGAGTCGCTCTGCTCTTCTGTGTGTATATCCATTGGGCTGTAATTTTTCACAGAAGTTGTTGATGTCTATCCACCTCCCCTTTACAATTCTTCTGTCTTCCAGGAAAAGAGTGGTAGTTCAAAGGGGAATATGAAGTGTCTTTCAATTCCTACTATGATCCAGATGGGGGTTCCAGCTACATTAAAAAATGACATAAGAAATCTTGCTCTCGAGCAACTTGTGTCCTAGTATGGGGCACACAATAGAGCAAATAGGCAATTATAATAATGCCTAGTAACTGCTACAAAAACAGTTGAGCAAAGATGTCCCTGTACACAAGAAGAGGACCGTACCTAGCTTTGAAAAAAATAATACCATGTTGTAATTAGCTATACTGTCTGCCATATTATTCCTTTATTTTTCCAGATTATTATCTAGTTTTTAAAGGCATATGCTTTTAAAAATATATTGTGCTATGCTGAGGACTGGAGCTATCACACTGAGCATCTAATTTTTATTTTTGCCTTACAGTAATATGGACATAGTAAGCGAATAAAACCAGTATTTTTAGAGCTGAACATTAACCTCTCTCTCTTTTTTTTTTTGTAGATTCGTGATATAGTGATATAGTTCTCTAGAAAAATCAGAAAACCAAAGGTTGGTATGATATCTTATAAATGCTTAAGCCAGAGTTTATTTAAAAGGGGTTATTTAAAGATATGTTAGAGCATTAATTCTGAATTCACTGGGGGTGCATTTGTTTAATCCAGTCACTTCTCATTATTATAGTGTCTTATGTGATGAGAGATTTTATAGAGACTAGAGAGTAAAAGATGTTTTTTTCCCAGAAATACACTGAACAGAAATAATAGTTTTTTTCCCCCCAGAAATGATATGAATAGCTATTAGCTATGCATTCAGTTCCTCTAGCAGCTTCCTTGCTTTATTTTCATGCATTTTTAAGAAGTGACTTCCAGGACAGTGTTGCTCTTCAGTCTGTGATAGCTCAAGTCAGAAATGGACAGAGGAAAACGTAGCATCTATTGTGGTCTGTTTTTCTGTGTGACAATTGTTCCTATTTTGTGTTTGTTTCTCCTTTAATGAGGATACAACTTTCATCCAGGGAGATGTATGGGTCACTTGTTAGTGCACTTAAATGCACTTAAGGCACTCCAGCAGCTGGAAATTGTGACTTGTAGTTGAATTATTTTTGCACAGCGAATGATTTTCCTTTTGACATATTTTAATATACTTGCACACTGAGAGCAAGAGTGGGTGAACAGAAAACAGACTGTTTTATTAACCCAGCAGTCACCTTTGAGGTTTGTACATGTCCACTTTTTTTCTTGCCTTTGTACATAATCCCAAGAGACTGGTACCTGGCTTTGCTCAGAATAACAAAGTCAGGCGCAAATCTCCAAACACAATTGTTAGCTGAATGCCAACTGTTTCTTCTCATCTTCTTTTTTTTTTTTTTTAACTTGAGCATTAAGAATTGCATCTTTATGGGTGAACCATAGCCATTAAAGAATGTGTTTGTTTTTCTATTTCAGATGCTTCCCCTATCATTTACTAGATTAAGGATATGTAATCTCAGGTGATAAAAGAAAATATTTTTGTGCGTGTTTTTGGCAGAGCTTCTTTTTTTTTTTAATTTTTGGTTGGAAATCATTAATAGTGAAAAGAAGAGAAAAATATGGTACAAACTTTGAGCAGACTCCAATTTTAAGTGTAAGAGCGGTTAGGAGAAAAGGAGATAAGACTTCAGTTCAGCCAGGAAGCCAGGGCCGCACACACAATTCCACATACCATTTTCATACAAACCAATGCTTCAGAGACTTTCCCCAAATAAGACTAGAAATTTCTTCAAGTCAGTTACCATCCTTTTTCAAGCTATATATCTTAATACATATATAGCTATGATTTCTAAGTAAATGTAGTAGGTAATCACCTACTTTTAAATTCATACATTTAAATTGTACTCAAAAATTGAGGAGAAAATAAGGAAAAAAATTCAGAGCCTTCCCTCAATTCCCAGTAATGGTTTATTTAACAGCATGTAAATATTAGGGCGAAAAAGCATTCAAAGTACATAATTTTCTATTTCCTATCATCATTATTATAATCAACATTATCATTACGATAATGCTCAGTTCAGTTCAGTCACTCAGTTGTGTCCAACTCTTTGTGACCCCCTGGACTACAGGAGCCAGGCCTCCCTGTCCATCACCAACACTGGGAGTTTACTCAAACTCATGTCTATTGAGTCGGTGATGCCATCCAACCATCTCAATTTCTGTCGTCTCGTCCCCTTCTCCTCCCACCTTCAATTTTTCCCACCATCAGGGTCTTTTTGAATGAGTCAGTTCTTCGCATCAAGTGGCCAAAGAATTGCAGTTTCAGCTTCAGCATCAGTCCTTCCAATGAATATGCAGGACTGATTTCCTTTAGGATGGACTGGTTGGATCTCTTTGCTGTCCAAGGCACTCTCAAGTCTTCTTCAATACCACAGTTCACAAGCATAAATTCTTTGTGCTTAGCTTTCTTTATAGATCAACTCTCACATCCATACATGACTACTGGAAAACCACAGCTTTGACTAGATGGACCTTTGTTGGCAAAGTGATATCTCTGCTTTTTAATATGCTGTCTAGGTTGGTCATAGCTTTTCTTCCAAGGAGCAAGCATCTTTTAATTTCATGGTGCAGTCACCATCTGTGGTGATTTTGGAGACCCCCAAAATAAAGCCTATCACTGTTTCCACTGTTTCCCCATCTACTTGCCATGAAGTGATGGGACGAGATACCATGATATTAGTTTTCTGAATGTTGAGTTTTAAGTCAACTTTTTCACTCTCCTCTTTTCTGAATGTTGGATTTTAAGCCAACTTTTTCACTCTCCCCACTCACTTTTATCAAGAGGCTCTTTAGTGCTTCTTCACTTTCTGCCATAAGGGTGGTGTCATCTGCATATCTGAGGTTATTGAGATTTCTCCTGGCAATCTTGATTCCAGCTTGTGTTTCATCCAGCCTAGCATTTCTCATGATGTACTCCGCATATAAATTAAATAAGCAGAGTGACAAGATACAGCCTTGAGGTACTCCTTTCCCAATTTGGAACCAGTCTGTTGTTCCACGTCCAGTTCTAACTGTTGCTTCTTGACCTGCATACAGATTTCTCAGGAGGCAGGTCAGGTGGTCTGGTATTCATATCTCTTTAAGAATTTTCCACAGTTTGTTGTGATTCACACAGTCAAAGGCTTTGGCATAGTCAGTAAAGCAGAAGTAGGTGTTTTTCTGAATAATGTTACTACTTGATATTTTGGAGCATTTTATACTGTACAAAGAAGTTGTGATATCATCTTATTTGGCAATGTAAACCAATTGGTGAACTGTGACGTGTGAATAGGAAGTTTATTAAGAAGTGATAAGCTTTCTCAAGTCATTTGAAGACTTTAAAACACAAGTAAGTGCTAAAGTGTAAAGAAAGGATGGTGTCTTTGAGTTGAAATTCTAGGTCTCTATTGTTGACTATGATACTGAGTCTTTTAAAGCGTTGCTTTGTAGAATTGTTCAATTTGAAATAATAATGTGAAAAAGTGGTTATGAAATTTGAAATTACTTTTTGTACAGGGTCTATCTTAGTGTGCAAACCTAGCAAATGCATTTTAGATGGAATTTTTGCACTGAAGTAGGAGGTTAGATTACCAAACTTCGAAGTCCATTGCAGTGAGTGTATGACTGTAAGGCTGCTACTGAGCTGCTGCTGCTGCTAAGTTGCTTCAGTCATGTCCAACTCTTTGCGACCTCATAGACGGCAGCCCATCAGGCTCTACCATCCCTGGGATTCTCCAGGCAAGAACACTGGAGTGGGTTGCCATTTCCTTCTCTAATGCATGAAAGTGAAAAGTGAAAGTGAAGTTGCTCAGTCGTGTCCGACTCTTAGTGACGCCGTGAGCTGCAGCCTACCAGGCTCCTCTGTCCATGGGATTTTCCAGGCAAGAGTACTGGAGTGGGGTGCCATTGCCTTCTCCGACTGTAAGGCTAGTGACTTTTAAAAAGGAAAACACTGAATCAATGACAGAGGCAAGATAGAAAATCACTTCTTCTGACTCCCAGTAAACTTCTAGAGTTCAGTTTAATATTTGAGCAGCTACTTTTGACCAAGTTCTTAAGCTATAGTTATAGTGTACAAATATGAAAAAGAGAGACCTTGCTGCTATGTAGATTTTATAAATGTAGAAGATAAATAAATACAATGAAAAGCTAAAGTACCATAGGTGTGATGTCTTATAATTGTACATAGATTTGGTGACATCCTGAGAGGCTTTATTATTGTGGAGGCATTTGAGGATTGCTAAAAGGATTGCTCCATTTTCAGGGAATAACTATATCAACCACATTTGCTTGTTTTTATGTTAAATCTATTAAAAGTAAGACTATTTCATTAACTTCCAGGGAAAGTTTGACCATAAATGCTTATTTGTTGCAAATTAAGCTTTTAAAAATCATTGCTTCTTAACATAATGGAGATGTTTTGTTTATAATTATTGCTGGCTATAGTATGCTTCTCTTTTTAGTTCATGTAACTTTCTTTTCTAAAATATGTGTAATTGAGCATCTTTTAATATAAAAATTACACAAGATTCTGAGTTCTACAGTCTTTTTTTTTTTTGAGTCCTATAATCATTATCTTTTCAGGTAGTCTTCATCATTATCCTCAAATCCTCACTTTCATAAACAAAAATTTTAGCACTTTTCAAGAAGCACTCTACTAATACTTTCCAACATTATTCTTAATTTTTTAATAATCCAGTAAAGTAGATATGAGCCTTATTTTTCAGGTAATAAACTTAGGCTCAGAGATTTTAAGAAATTAGCTCAAAATTATACATTTAGAAAAAATGTTATTGTTCTATGACCATTACATTGTTGGCAGTTATTATTTGTCCTCTGGTTGAGGTTTACCACTTTCTCACTAGCTTTATTAGTGAGGACTTAGGTGATGTCCAGTAGGAATAACCCAGTTGGAAGTAGATTAAGTCACAAAGAGAATATGTTGACCCCTATTACTAAGAAGGATAGCTGATATCAGAGGTGACTGTAACAGTACTATTGAAAGAAAAAGTGAAAGTATTTGTTGCTCAGTCATGTCCGACCCTTTGGGAGCCCATGGACTGTAGCTCTCCAGGCTCCTCTGTCCATGGAATTCTCTTAAGAAACTTCAAATACTGGTAAGGAGTGTTCATTTCTTATCTGTATTTTTCTCTGAATATTGCCAACTCCTCCTTGCAGCACACTGGATGGGTTTCGTTTTGTTTAGGCCCACATCCTCACAACTTGTCACATAGGAAAATAGAGGCTTATATTAATTACTCAGCTCCAGTGTGAAAAATTTCAGATAAAAATTTGCTAGGATCTCATTTTCACCACTTGACCTGGTCATTAAGGTGATGGTGATGATATGATCAGTTTTCATTAGTCAGGTATTCACTTTTGTGGCTGTAGGGAGAGATGGAAGGAACAATATGACATTAGAATAAGAAAGGGGGCACTTTACAAACATGGCTCCAGAAATTACTATGAGTCAGGCAGTCATTCTAGTTTGTGGCTATTAACACAGGCCATTATGGTACCCATTCTTGTTACCAAGTTAATTTTCTACCCATAAACACATTAACTGATTATATTTTTTAAATCACATCCTCAGCACAGGGGGCTTTGTCTAATTTTGTCCATTAAGCTGAGGTCTGTCAAATTTGTTTTGAATATATGAGGCTGGTTTGAGCCAGATGTATCTTATATTTCTTAAACATTTGTTATTTATCTAAGGTAGAAAGTTCTGTTTCTGACTGAAAATAGGACCAACTTCTAAAAGGAAAAGAGATAAAGATAAAAGTGTAATGGATAGTTTTTAGATTTTGTATAAATAATATATGGACAGGCACACCTTATACAATGAGCTCATTTTGTCAACTCCGGCTTTTGTTGGCATGTGCTAGTGTCTTAGAGACTGATCAATGCTTCTTTATGTGATAAAAATTTAATTTCTGGGTTTAAATAGCTGAGGATCAGATCTTTGTCTGACTTTATGAAGGCCTTCCCACTTTGAAGCTCTGTTTGACGTCATCAGTCAGAGCACACTTTTGACTTTTTAAATGTTGAAGCACACTAGTGTAAAAGAGGCTAAACTTTAGTGACTCATACTATGCTAAATGCATTTTAAATACTATGAGGCTTCTTAACATATTTAATATAAGCTTCAAGAAATATTTATAATTTATTTTAAGGAATGAAATTTGTCTCTTTTAAAGTATGTGAAACAGAGTCCTCTTTAAAGTAGAACAATTATTTCTTTCTAAGCACTGTTATGAGCCAGTCCCATGCTGAATGTGAATGTAGTCTAATATAAAATCTCTATCCTCTTTGCTGTTGTTTTTCAGTTGCTAAGTCATGTCCAACTCTTTGCAACCCCAGGGACTGCAGCATGCCAGGCTTCTCTATCCTACACTGTCTACCGGAGTTTGCTCAAACTTATGTCCAGTGTGTCAGTGATGCTATCAAACTGTCTCATCCTCTGTTGCCCTCTTCACCTTTTGCCTTCAATCTTTCTCAGCATCTGTCCTCTTAGATTGTCAATTTTACTTTGTTGATAATTTGTAGAGAGAATAAAAATTATGAGAAAACCATACTCTTTTGTTTTCTATAATGATTTAACATTTTCCTTGAATTTCTTACTCCCAATATTGTATTTTACTGGGTGGTTGTGAATGTTAATAGATGGAGAGGAGGAGATGGCTAATTTTACTGGGAAAAAATTTAACTCTCTAACCTGGGTAACTTCCTCCCTGATGCTCTTTGCTTGGCATGGCTACTAGGCTTCCTGTTAGTTCCCACTACCAAGTTGGAGCTCATTAGATTCAAGCTCTGCCTCCAGAAGAAGCAGCATCAATGGTCAATGCCAGTGGACCTTGGACATCAGTCACAGAGCCTAGGGATCTGCTGGAATATTTGTCAAGTCATCATTTCTGATTGGCTGTGGTGACTTAACACTATCATAAATGGAAGATGGAGCAAAATCCCTCTTGTTTATGTTTCTTCTCTGTAAAGCTTCACTGCATGCACAAAAATGGTTTTGTCCTAGAATAGGGAATTAGGACCTTCATATCTGTCATCTTATCTCTTTTGTCCTCTTATTATATATATATATTTTTCTTTTGGTGAAAACATATTACTTCTAGCTTGATCTGCCAAGAACTTCCTATGTCTTCATTTTTCTAGTGTTGGCATTTGTCTTTACTTTTCCCTGGAGTCATAGGGCGGGAGGGCTACAGGGAAAGAAGCTGGGATACAAAAAATGAAAAATCCACAAGAGGTGTATATCAAGGATATTAATTCTGTTGGCTGTGCTGTGCTGTATTCTGTCGTGTCCAACTCTGAGATCCCATAGACTGTAGCCTGCCAGGGTCTTCTGTTCATGAGATTTCCCAGGCAAGAATATTGGAATGGGTTGCTATGCCCTCCTTCAGGGATCTTCCTGACCCAGGGATTGAACACACATCTCTTGTATCTTCTGAATTGACAGGCAGATTCTTTACCACTAGTGCCACTTTCAGTTCAGTTCAGCTCAGTCGCTCAGTCTGTCCGACTCTTTGCGACCCCATGAATCACAGTACGCCAGGCCTCCCTGTCCATCACCAACTCCCCGAGTTCACTCAGACTCACGCCCATCAAGTCAGTGATGCCATCCAGCCATCTCATTCTCTGTCGTCCCCTTCTCCTCCTGCCCCCAATCTCTCCCAGCATCAGAGTCTTTTCCAATGAGTCAACTCTTCACATGAGGTGGCCAGNCAGAAGAAGCAGCATCAATGGTCAATGCCAGTGGACCTTGGACATCAGTCACAGAGCCTAGGGATCTGCTGGAATATTTGTCAAGTCATCATTTCTGATTGGCTGTGGTGACTTAACACTATCATAAATGGAAGATGGAGCAAAATCCCTCTTGTTTATGTTTCTTCTCTGTAAAGCTTCACTGCATGCACAAAAATGGTTTTGTCCTAGAATAGGGAATTAGGACCTTCATATCTGTCATCTTATCTCTTTTGTCCTCTTATTATATATATATATTTTTCTTTTGGTGAAAACATATTACTTCTAGCTTGATCTGCCAAGAACTTCCTATGTCTTCATTTTTCTAGTGTTGGCATTTGTCTTTACTTTTCCCTGGAGTCATAGGGCGGGAGGGCTACAGGGAAAGAAGCTGGGATACAAAAAATGAAAAATCCACAAGAGGTGTATATCAAGGATATTAATTCTGTTGGCTGTGCTGTGCTGTATTCTGTCGTGTCCAACTCTGAGATCCCATAGACTGTAGCCTGCCAGGGTCTTCTGTTCATGAGATTTCCCAGGCAAGAATATTGGAATGGGTTGCTATGCCCTCCTTCAGGGATCTTCCTGACCCAGGGATTGAACACACATCTCTTGTATCTTCTGAATTGACAGGCAGATTCTTTACCACTAGTGCCACTTTCAGTTCAGTTCAGCTCAGTCGCTCAGTCTGTCCGACTCTTTGCGACCCCATGAATCACAGTACGCCAGGCCTCCCTGTCCATCACCAACTCCCCGAGTTCACTCAGACTCACGCCCATCAAGTCAGTGATGCCATCCAGCCATCTCATTCTCTGTCGTCCCCTTCTCCTCCTGCCCCCAATCTCTCCCAGCATCAGAGTCTTTTCCAATGAGTCAACTCTTCACATGAGGTGGCCAGAGTACTAGAGTTTCAGCTTTAGCATCATTCTTTCCAAAGAAATCCCAGGGTTGATCTCCTTCGACTGCTTGGATCTCCTTGCAGTCCAAGGACTCTCAAGAGTCTTCTCCAACACCACAGTTCAAAAGCATCAATTCTTCGGCGCTCAGCCTTCTTCACAGTCCAACTCTCGCATTGGGAAGCTTTATATTAACTCTGATACAGAGGTAAAACTTAAAGAAAAAAAGAAAAGGCTAAAAAACCAAAAATCCAATCACAGAATCAGTTGCTAAATCTTTCATACTTAGATCACTTTCTCCAGTTTTACTTTGGATGTTCTAAATTTGTTAAATAACCTATAGGATTTAGCCATTTCCTCCAGACATAGATTTCATTTACATTTATGTTGAAGAAATTATTGAAGTTATCTATTTCAAAAACTTCTTAAAACCCTTCTTTTTTTTCCTCATAAAACTCAGACTTAAAAAAGAAATGATATCAAGTGGCCTGTATATTATACCTAACATACGCTAAAGGCCCCTCCGCCTCTAGTGTTGATGAAAGGGATAGAAATAATAGAAGCTGAAGAGCTGCAAACATAAAGAGAGAACTATACACTGTTTAGTTGGACAGTGAGTTTGAGCAAGCTCTGAGAGTTGGTGATAGACATAGAAGCCTGGTGTGCTGCAGTCCATGGGGTCGCAAAGAGTCAGACACAACTGATTGACTAAACTGAACTGATGCACGGTTTATAAAAATATGTTTTTGACCAGAGTGGGGAGATATTTTCCACAAAGTTCCCTTTTGTTTAAATGTGAGGAAAGAATGGTTGGATCTGAACAATAGGAGCTACAAACATCTGATTATGAGTAATGGATGAACTGAAATGGTAGCTGTGGCTTAACTAAGTTCATCCAAGTTATGATCAACTTCATAAGTCTCAAGAAGACACTCAATCCCCATGGCATTTTCTGAATAACACTTGGTATACACCTGAGAATAGTAGCATCTAATACCCTGTGAAATATCTTCATAGCTCAAAAGCTTACTAATGGAGTAGAATGGCTCACTGAAGCCAAAGGGCACAAGAATGGGAGACATCTGTTCTCGTGAAGACCTCAGGTATAAGATAGTTTGGCATGATGGTTCTTATTAATCCTCCTTTTCAGGGGCTCTCTTGATTTAGGTAATGAAGCAGAGAGAATTTTGGGTAATATATTGTGGCATCTGTAGAAATTATAATATTAATGTTTTTATTCACTTTGATTGGCCTGTAAGTTTAACCTAATTTCCTTTTACTTATCTTGAAACATAGAAGATAGGTCGCCTTTAACTTTACAATCTTCCTCCATAAGGGTGAATACTGTTGTCCATTTTCAACTTTTCCTTGTATGTCTCCTTTTGAAGCTTTTAATAAATTATTATGATTTCAAATTACTCTGATTTTAAATTCCAAGGAATCTTCAAATTTCTCATAGCTACTTGAGATTGTATTATGAGGATTAACCAAAAAAATTTGTTAGAGTTTTAAAATAATATGTGTTCAACCTATAAATTTGTTAATTCTAATGGCAACACAGTTATCATCATTAAAAATTACTTCTTAAATATGTAAGTCCAGATATACAGAGGCTAATTATTTCAGTAGCTTCCAATAGATAAATCATGGTGTCTAGATGTGGTAACTAATCCTGTGAGTGAAATATCAAACATGAATAATTGAGAAAAGCAGGAATAGTGTGCATTTCCATTCCAAATTACACTTTTAATATTAATATATAACTATATTAAGGAAAGGTCTCACCTTGGTGTTTTGTTAATTGTTTTAGCTCACGAGATTCAACCGTTCCCAATTCCTCTTTAGCTTCCTTTCAACTATCTAGAGTTTAGATTCAAGGCACTTTTTTCTACAACTTTACTGAGACATGTCCAGCTTGATTGCATGCTGTGTAAGCAGCAGTAGGGCAGAGAAACTTTTTTACTTTCTTGAGGTTTTATTAGAGAGAAACCTGTCTGTTTTCTGCATCTTGGTTGGCTTCTGAATTGCAGCAGCTTCTCTCTGTCCATAAAGAACCTATTCCTGTTCCTTCCCCACTTCCCCGGGGTCCCGGCCCTTCTCTCCTGCTTCCCTTTGTGTGCTGCACCTTCTTGCCTCTCCTTTAAAGTGTTCCACTATCTTTTAGGCATTTGTTATCACCATGTGATGTTTTATTTTCTATACAAATCCTCAGAGTATCTATCATGTTGGAGATTTTTGCTCTTATTTATTTACTGTTTAACTGGCTCAATCCCTGAAAATATATGTTGCATGAGTGAATGGACCTTATTTATGTTATAGATGCAGTTCTGGGGATTAGAACAGAGTAGGTGCTCACAGAATATTTGTTTAATAAATTGTTTCCCTTGAAAATGTTTTTGAGATTCATTGCTTCGCTCTTTTCACATCATCCCGAGGCAAATGTAACTGCTACCATGGTTTCAATAAAGTAAATGCTGCTTGCCTAAAAATATTTGTCTTCAATTTACAGCCCTCCTCTGAGCTAAACCCATCCAAACATCCAACTGCTTTTATCCAGATACCTCTTCAAACTTAATCCAAATGGATTAGCAGTTTATCCCAATGTGTTCACAAAAAAACAAAACAAAGACCCTGCTCCATCTTCAGAATTTTGTATTTCATAACTGGAATACTTTTCCATGCCCTTGCTCAAGCCTTAAATGGAGGTCATCCTTACATCCTCTCTCTCTTTCATCTCTGTTATTGCAAATTACTGCTTGAGTCGTCCTTATACTGTTGAGTCTCTCTCATAAATAGTTTCAAACTGCTCCACTCCTCTGTTGCTGCAGCCACAATCTGTAAAGTCATCATTTCTCATCTATGTTACTCCAGTGCTCCGCATTTGTGTCCTAGCTTCCTGTCAAGTTACTCCCTAATCTTTCCCTACCATGTATTCCCAGGGATTTATCATGGTGTAAGGGTGACTGTGATACCCTTCTCCCAAGCACATGCCCAGCGAAAGCTTTTCAGTGACTTCTCATTCTTTTTAAGACAAAATCTAAACTCTTTAAGTGGCCTGGAGATGACGGTCTATCTTTATTCCTCTTACCTTTCTGGCTTTGAGTCCTCTGAAGAGTGTATGGTTGATCCTTAGGCAACTTCCCCTACATTCCCCTCATTATTGTCAACTGGACTATAGATAAAATAAAAATTTTGAAATTATAGTCTCAAATAAGGACTTTGTATCCTGTTTTTCCATATAGACAATTGTGGATGGATGATTAAAATTTGAAAACAGATGAACATGGTAGGATTAATATCTTATGATAAAAATTATATTTCTAAAAGTTAAATTACACACAAAGGGATACCAGCAAGCAAACCTTAGGATTTTCTTTAAGAATCACCTTTGGATCTGCTCTAACACATGAGCAAATGTTGACTCAGAGTTTCCAGACAATATTGAATGGCCAAATTACTTTTGTCCCCAAATTTTCTAAGTACTTATTACTTGTGTCTAATTATACTCATAGAAATATATCTGTAACATCCTGAAGCATTTTGTAATTCTGAGATTTCACCTGATTCCTGTTAATAATTTATACTGTATTTATTATGGCTCCCCACTCTAGCCCTAAGCTCATACTAGGGTCTCTTGTATATCAGGCAGATTCTTTATCTCTGAGCCATCAGGAAAGCCCCTTTTTTCTGCAGTCAATGCTATTTTAAAAGTAAAAATTCCTTTTCTGGTTCTTGTGAACAGAAACATTTCTCCTCTTTCTTCATCCAGTTATTTAGATAGTCAATTAGGTCTGCTATCGAGGCAAATAATTTAAATAATTTTAAAGCTTTAACCTTTGAAATGTGAAAGCTACATATATGTTAAACTTATTTAAAATGGTTACTTTCTGATTCTACCTTCATCTTCTTTTCTTCCATTACAGTTGGAGCATACTGCAATTGCCTTCTTTCTTCACTGTTATTAACTTTTCCCTTTTTATCAGAAAAAGGATCTTGATTTCTTTGATTCTCTTATTGATATTTTAAAAGAACTTTTCTCCCTCTCTTGCTGTCTCTCTCAGGCAAGTCTCATCTCAATTGTACTTTGTCATTCATTGTTAGTCTTTGTGTCCCTCCTCTTATCCCAGCTTAGTTTTTTCCTCCTTTTTTGGGGGGGAGGGCTGAAAGGAGGGGGCACTGGTGTTGGCACATCAGTTTCAGGCCTACAGCAAAATGCATTCATTTCAAATGGAAATTGCAGTTTATATCAAAAAGACGAAGTTTCTTGATTTCAATAAATTGAAGTCTTGTGTAATACATTTTCATCTAAAGAAATTTTAGAATAGAACTTCTAAATAACTAATAGCTGGAAAATTTGGATCTTGGGCTTTAGTTGCTGCAGATAAGGAAAGACATCTGCTTCAGTACCCCCATCTGGCTTTTACACATGCATTTCAGACTCAGCATGCTCTTGTTCTTTCTTTTATATGTGCCCATCTGCTTGTATGGTGTGTTCCCACCCTAACATATTTTCAGACCCTTGCCATAGGGCAGAAGTGCCAAGCAATTATTTGTTGAGATAGATAGCCCACATAATACTGTAAGTGACATCTGTTCTGTAAGAAATCCCTCCCTTGTGGCAGCAATGTCATATTGGCAGCTCATAGGAATATCGGAATTGACATACACAGGAACAATTGAATGTTTCATCTTGTCCTGAATTCTCACTCAGAAAGCATCCAATACCAGATGCTTTAGAGGGTCATGTAACCCCCTGACTCTTTCTCTTGTTCTCTCTACACCTATGATAATTGGCAATACTATACTATGGGGAAAATTTCTTCCTGACCCCAGCTGGTAACCAAATTATGCCCTAAAGCATGAAGATTGGCATATTTTAATGTTTATTGTAGCAAAGATGGTGAAAAGGAGATTTTTTTCATATTAATGTTCTTACTAGGTTGACCTAAATAATAGCTTGAATAATAAATTCCACAAATTAGTCTTAATAACATTATTTGGCACAATTACAATGACAGATGAACATTTTAATCTTTTTAGTGTTGACCTCCATGTTTGGCAGTTAGCTCTTGTTCTTTAAACTATTTCCAAAGATGATAAGAAAGACAGTCAAAGTCCACAATGCTTTGAGACTTGAATGTTTGTATTAAGGTATAATTGGTAAAACTTATATTAATTGGTTCTGAGTAAACTCTGCCAATTTATTGATCTTTAGCCATTTGATGTACAGAAAGCAGGCAGAATTTGAAGCCAAAATCAGCACTGGCAAATTAAAAATATGTTGTGTAAGGTGGGTCCTGAATATATTCACACTTAATTCAGTTTCCCAAATCATCTACACTGATATTGTTACTCTCTTTGGTGATCCTCATATCACTATGAACAACTTCAAATTTAAGAAGGTTAGACTGTATAACTATGAAGTGCTTTCAAAATTAAAGTCAAAAGTACTCAATTACATAATTAAATCAACTCATTTACATAAGTTTAAATAAGNGATCTCCAGTAGCATATTGGGCACCTACGACCTGGGGAGTTCCTCTTTCAGTATCCTATCATTTTGCCTTTTCATACTGTTCATGGGGTTCTGAAGGCAAGAATACTGAAGTGGTTTGCCATTCCCTTCTCCAGCAGACCACATTCTATCAGACCTCTCCACCATGACCTGCCTGTCTTGGGTGGCCCCACACATCATGGCTTAATTTCATTAAGTTAGACAAGGCTGTGTTCCGTGTGATTAGATTGAGTAGTTTTCTGTGATTATGGTTCGTATGTTTGCCTCCTGATGCCTCTCACAAGATCTACCATCTTACTTGAGTTTCTCTTACCTTGGACGAGGGGCATCTCCTCACAGCCACCCCTCCTGACCTTGAATGTGGAGTAGCTCCTCTTGGCTCCACTTCATGGGAAATAGATGGGGAAATAGTGAAAACAGTGAAAGACTTTATTTTTGGGGGCTCCAAACTCACTGCAGATGGTGATTGCAGCCATGAAATTAAAAGACGCTTACTTCTTGGAAGGAAAGTTGTGACAAACCTAGATAGCATATTGAAAAGCAGAGACAGTAATTTGCCAACAAAAGTCCATCTAGTCAAGGCTATGGTTTTTCCATTGGTCATGTATGGATGTGAGAGTTGGACTGTGAAGAAAGCTGAGTGCTGAAGAATTGATGCTTTAGAACTGTGGTGTTGGAGAAGACTCTTGAGAGTCCCTTGGACTGCAAGGAGATCCAACAAGTCCATTCTGAAGGAGATCGGCCCTGGGTATTCATTGGAAGGACTGATGCTAAAGCTGAAACTCCAATACTTTGGCTACCTCATATGAAGAGTTGACTCATTGGAAAAGACTCTGATGTGGGATTGGGGGCAGGAGGAGAAGGGGACAGCAGAGGATGAGATGACTGGTTGACATTACTGACTCGATGGGCATGAGTTTGGGTGAACTCCCGGAGTTGGTGATGGACAGAAAGGCCTGGCATGCTGCAATTCATGGGGTCACAGAGTTGGACACGACTGAGCAACTGGACTGAACTGAACTGAACTGATGCGTGTATTTTCCTAACATTTGCTTCGATATTGTTTCACTATCAAAGCTTCATAAATCAATGAAATTTTAATAGTTAGAGAAAAGGTAGAATCTCTTTTTAAAATAGGTGTCAAGAAGATCTACTGGAGAAGGGAATGGCAACCCTGAATTCTTGCCTGGAGAATTCCATGGACAGAGGAGCCTAGCAGGCTGAGCAACAGGACAAAGTGATAAAATTAAACGGAAACAAAAAACAAAAGCAAAACAGCTCTAAAACCATGTAGCAGGATAATTCATGTATTTAATTGTAGATTAGGTAAATTTAATTTTTAGAATTCAAAATATTCGATTCCACATTCTTTATTTTTCTTGCTAGTGCCCATTTTTGTTTATTTTATTGCTTTGTGCCTTTAGGATCTCTCTTCCTCACATGTGTGTCCTTGAGAAATTTTGCTTTAAAAAACAAAAATGAGGTCTCTTGTATAAACTGTAACTGTAGATTTTTCTTTTATTTTCCATTTTTTAAAGCATATGTTTTCTAAAGACCACACTACAGAGTTCATGTGCCCTCCTAACCATGGTTTCATGGCTGTCATATATTGGCTCTTACTAGGAAAGTTTCCTTTGAGGAAAAGATCCAAGTCTACTGCTTTCTTGAAACTTCACAGCATTCATTTTCTGATATATTAACTCAATAGGTACTCAGTAAATGTTAATTGGTTGAATAAATGAACCAATGAAAGGGATGCAAATTCTTTCACCTTTGTTAAGAATGGTTAATCTGTTCTTGCTCAGGACTGGCTTAAATTGTTAAAAGGGCTTTTGGTGGAACTGTTTCTTAATTTAACTTGCTTTCTGCTTGTAGAACCTATGGGAAGTTGGCTAGTTATCTGATGTTGATCATATTCACTTTGCAATATATTTTTGGACAAAGATTAGAGATCCAATTTGGCAATTATTCAGTGACTATTCAAGTAACCTATATTTTTTACATCAAAAAAATATGGGCAAAAAAAGCAGTAGTGACCATCAGGGAAATATGTCTTGTTTACTTGGTGGAGATTGCCTAATTCAAATTAATTAAAATTATTAATGTGCTGAGTATCTCCTTTAGCCATGTCTCTGATTTTAAGTCAAAAGAAAACTACCAAGCAAGAGTGCTTATTGAGTAAAACTTACACACAGACACATCAAGCTTTCTTTTTAAACTTTGTTTTAAAATTTTAATAGTGGGAAAAATACTTTTAGCTAAAAAGCAAAATGCTGAAATATCTGATTATACTTATTTTGCCTCAGGTAGCATATTTATTTTAGAATTCATGGGATACATGAAAGATGTATTTGCCAAGATTCTTGTCTATTAAAATCTGCAGTTCCAAGGCAGTATTTTAATCCTATTAAAGCTAATTGAATGGATTCTGCAGGCTTTGTCAGTTAGGTGAAGTTCAAATTGTAACTAGTATTAAAGGAAGAAAAATATTGTATAAGAACCAAATAGTAGCGTCTAACTTCTGCCATTTATTCTTTCCACTTGAACCTAGGGCAATGTAAAAGAGTGCTTTCTGAGTTCACAGGGCAATTCATTGGAGACATCGGGATGAGATCTTGTTTCCAAAAGGACAATTAGTACGTAAAAAAGGCCTCAGTGTTTGGAAGTTAAATTATGTCTTTATGGGTCCAGTAGCTCTATTGGAGACAAAGGTCTGACAGTGTTTCCATTAAAACACCACTTTCCAGAGCAAACACTGTCAGTGTAAAAATTTGCTCCAGGCTAAAGTTGGCATCAAGATTCTAGCCTAGAAGCTATTTTGTTTCAGAAATTCATTTGGGCCAGTTTAGCTTAATGGTTAAAGGGGATGGATATATATGTGTCTTGTTGCATTTTTTTTTTTTTAGTGAAGTTATGAAATTCTTTTTTCAATGGAATGTGCAACTGGATAGTTTTTTTCCATACAGCAAAATAGACATGTTTATAAAAAGAGCAGTTTAGAGCAAAAGGGCTAAAGGATTAGTGTTCTTGTTTATTTTTATTTTCATTAAAAAAAATTCATGTTGAAGGTGTTTCTTTATTTAGAATGCAATTCAGTCAAAGTTGACATCAATTTGAAAGCCAAATATTTGTTTATATAGGATCTTGAGTCTCTATTCTTATTCTTCCATGAAAAGATTTTGTATGTAAATGGTACTGATTTTCTAAAGGCAGAAATTACAAATGTTTATAAATTGTTTTACATTAAAAGTCTCCTGTTAGTGATGACTTAACTGAGAGAAAAATTAGCTGGGAAGAAATGCAATTCCAAACTTTTATGTAACAGGCAGGACTGATAATTTATTTCACCATTTTCACAGTATTTTTATTTAGAATATTACATCATTTAGTAGGGTTTATAACAACTGGAAGCTTTGTATAGCCTAAACTATAAGATTCTATAAAGACCATTTTTCATGATAAGACTGTCTCTCATTGTATTATTCAATATTCTTCACACAATTCTGATCTGTATAATGAATTTTCCTAGAAGATTTTTTATGCATGAAGTCTTGGAAAAAAGAGTATTTTCTGTGTATTCTCTTTCAAGTCCACAGTTCAAATCGCTAGAATAACCTCTGATCTTTTAACATTGCATGACTGATGGTAAAACATTTTTGAGCATCTATAAGTTATGTATTATTATATTTAAAAATGTATACTGATACTATCATACTAATATGGTTTCAAATAAAAATAGTTTTATATTTTTATCTTTGAGAACAACAACAAAAAATAGGAGTAAGAATTCTAGTGCTCTCTGCTACCACCCCAGTTGTTAAGACCTTGTGTTGAAGACCCACGTCCTTGATATCTGGGAGAAATTGTGCTGATCCTCTGAGGTTAGGGACTTCTTCCCAGAGGACTGGATTTATGTGATCCAAAATATACGAACTATCCAGAGATACTGATTAGTGGAACAGAGAGAAGGACTTACCTTCTTTGTTTTAAAATCAGCTTCTTATTTGTGTGCATCCTTCTACCATAGCTAGTGGTTGACATCCACCTATCTCAAGACCCAGCTCTAATAATCCTTCTTCAGAGATATTTTCCTTAGTCTTTTTCACCCTCAGTGGGAATTAATATCTCTTCTCCTAAATCATCATTTGAATTTATATTTTAAGAGTAGCCATAGCTGCCTTCCATTAGAATTTTGAAAATGTATATATATATAGATATAGATATAGATATAAAATCTAAATTCCTCAGTTTACTTGATTAGTTTTTTAACCTATAAGGCTAATGTATATTTAAACATTATATGTCAATGTTTGTGATTTGTACCTGATGGAGGTTCAAGAAACACTTTTGGCTAATCTCTTGCTCAGACCACTACAAAAGCTTTTAAATGGCCTCCTTGCTTGAGTCCACCGTCTCCCATCATCTTGCATATTGTGACACATTACATTCCTGAAGTAGTGGTCCAGTTGTGTCAGTCTTCCACTAAAAAGTTTCACTGGCTACTCTTCCAAATATTATTCATCCTTGTATTATAGGCCTTAAATACTCTGTCCCTTTCTCACCTTTCCAATGTTACTGCTTTACTACTTTTTATATACCGTATTTTCAGGAGCAGGTATGACACTAACCATCAAATATACTTCAGGTTTCTCTGTGATAAATTCTATAGAGTAATTGTAGGTTCAGAGGATAGAGATTGTTTCCAGTTACTATAGATTTAAGCAAATGCATGCCAAAATCATAATGAAATATTGATCTGGTAATAATTCACTGCCCTGTGGTAAATTTATAGTTGGTTAAACATAAACAGCAAAGAGATTAATAATGGAAGCAAGCAAGCAACTTTTTCAACTTTGTACAATCATTGGGTGCAAGAACTGAGACTTAGACCTGTGGTTGATTATGTCCAAAATCCTTGTACTTAACTAATGTTTCCCTCTCTACCTGTCCCATTTTCTCCTTCTCTTCTCACTTCCTTCTCTCTGTCTTTGTTTCTATAAAACATACATATATACATATAGTATATATGGACTTCCCAGGTGGCGCTAGTGGGAAAGAACCACCTGCCAGTGCCTGAGATGTATAAGAGATGTGGGTTCAATCCCTGGGTCTGAAAGATCTCCTGCAGGAAGGCATGACAATCTACCGCAGTATTCTTGCCTGGAGAATCCCATGGAGCCTGGCAGGCTACCGTCCTCAGAGTTGCAGAGTTGGATATGACTGAAGTGATTTAGCATGCATGCACTCATATATATATATATATATATTTCTTTATTAGTATTTTAAGTGAAAATACTAAACACATTCATATTTCAATTACCTCAAACAATTGGGTAAGATGACAAGTAACTAATGTAAATGTTAAGCTTTTCACTTATTTTTTAAAAATCAGCACTAAAAGTACAAAATTGTTTAGTCATGGTTTGATATTATGTGAAAAAGAAAGGGGTTTAGTTGACCACACACACAAAAAATAACCATTTATCAAAACTTTCCTATGTATTAGAGATTTTTCTAAGATTTTTTTTTATGTCGTGACCCACTTGATCTTTTCAACAATCTCAGTAAATGGATACTGTCTGATTTCACTTTATGTATCAAGAAACCGAGGAACACCATGTTCACTATTCCACCTCATTTGTGAGTTTTCCAGTTACTTCACAAATGTTTAGCTGATTTCTACCATGAGCTCAGTTTTGGAGATGTTATCAGTGATTAAGGCAATTGCTTTCATCAAAGAGCTGGCTGTCTATTCGGAAAATAGAGGAAAACAGGAGAACTATAGGACAGCATGGAAAGTTCCATAATGGATCAGCACACAGTTCTATAGTAATATTATGGGTGAAGGTGAGAGTGATTATCCAATCCGTTTTTTGAGAATAGGAGAGACAGCATCCCAAAGAAATGTATCCCTAGGTTAAAACCTGGTGAATGAGAAAGAGGTGGCCTGGAACAATAAGGGGTGAGGAAATAGTGCCTAGCAGAGGGAACAGCAGGTACAAAAGTTCTGAGGTGAGAAAAATCATGAAGAACTTGACAATAAAGCTGTACAAAGAATCATGAAAGAATAAGTGCAGTATCTCAGAGATCAAATTTAAGATTGGATTGATGTGATAGCAAGTATTTTTTGAAATATTGGTATATGGGGAAAATAATCTTTCACATTCATCTGAATGAAGAATGAGAAACAGAAATTAACACGTTTATCACCATGTTAACATGTTAGAATGTGGTGATTTACAGTTTAAGCATAAACATTTAAACTATTAGATTGATCCAACAGCAGAATGGATTTGGTATCTTTGTTACTGGAGGCACTTAATGGCAATTTGGAAAATTTTCCTATTTCACGAATAATTGGAAAACATGCTTTTCTTTCTCTCATTGGGAAGTAACTTAAAATGTTCTCAAAGGTACTTTCTACCTCATTCACCCCTGAAAACACTACTAGATTGGAGAGAGTGTTGTTAAGAAAAATGACAGTGGTATGTGGCAGTCTAGAGTTGCTGACTATAGAATCCGTGGAAAAGGACTTACAATAATTGAAGTTGAGTTTGTAAGCAGTGTTACAACTCATGGATCACTATTTTGAAAAAATAGTGAATGAATATAAAATTATGGTCTTTTATGGTATACAGTTTCAGTTTAGATATGAAGAGTAGGATACCATCACAGGCAATAGTGAAAGTGAAAGTGAAGTCGATCAGTCTGTCAGTGACCCCGTGGACTGTAGCCTGCTAGGTTCCTCCCTCCATGGGATTCTGCAGGCAAGAATACTGGAGTGGGGTGCCATTGCCTTCTCCAATACTAGTCAGTATATTTTAGTGTTCTACACATTCTATCTTGAGAGGATATTTGTTTTGGAAGGCTCTAATATTAACATTCCTAAAGGAGATCAGTCCTGGGTGTTCATTGGAAGGACTGATGCTAAAGCTGAAGCTCCAGTACTTTGGCCACCTCATGTGCAGAGTTGACTCGTTGGAAAAGACTCTGATGCTGGGAGGGATTGAGGGCAGGAGGAGAAGAGGACGACAGAGGATGAGATGGCTGGATGGCATCACTGACTCGATGGACATGAGTTTGAGTGAACTCCGGGTGTTGGTGATGGACAGGGAGGCCTGGTGTGCTGCAATTCATGGGGTCACAAAGAGTCAGACACGACTGAGTGACTGAACTGAACTGAACATTAACATGCAATGATTTTTATTTTTTAATTTTATCTGAAATTGTTCCTTAAAAGAGAAATAATTTAATATATTTTAATAATTTAAAATTACCATATGGAATGATTTGGTATAATGTTTAAATACCATTTTAAATATAGCTTATGCTGTAAAAAGTGTATTTTAAAGATAATTTTATTGGTATAAAATTCAGGACCCAAAGGTTTGAGTTGGAGGTATGGAAGTTTTTAACATTAACTGAAATGCCTTCTCTTCTTTGACCTCTATCGATGGAGGTCATGTACCAAAGAGTTTTGCCATAAAATTCCCAGTAATGGTTCAAATAGTGGCAGATTAGGTCAGATAGATAATAAAATTACCAACGGAAAATAACTCAAATATTATTGCTGTTGCAGTAAGGATGTCATTTCACTTCTTTTTACGCATTTGGCAGATTCAGAACTATCTCACTCATACATCCAGGAGGGAATATGTCAGAACGATATCTTGTGAGATATTAGGAAGCAAATGTGGAGGCAGAAGTTACCTACTTATACAGTTTCCAATCTATTTTAGTGCAAGCAGTTTACTGCTGCTGCTGCTGCTGCTGCTAAGTTGCTTCAGTCGTGTCGGACTCTGTGAGACCCCATAGATGGCAGCCCACAAGGTTCCCCCATCTTTGGGATTCTCTAGGCAAGAATACTGGAGTTGGTTGCTGTTTCCTTCTCCAATGCATGAAAATGAAAAATGAAAGTGAAGTTGCTTGGTTATGTCCGACTCTTAGCGACCCCTTGGACTGCAGCTCACCAGGCTCCTCCGTCCATGGGATTTTCCTGGCAAGAGTACTGGAGTGGGTTGCCATTGCCTTCTAGTAGCTTATAAATAGAGGAGGGAAGTTTAAAATCATGAATTGGCAGAATGTTCTGCTTTCTCTTTTCCCTGTGGAATGCTGAATTATTCTTCTGAAATCTTATACCTAATGATAAAATCCACCTTTATTGAAGTATTGATATTGTTACCCTGCATTTGCTAGCAATTCACTGAAGGACAGTGAATTTATTGTGTGTTATAAGATTACAACTTGGGGGAAACAGTTAAGAGGATAANCTCTTTTCCCTGTGGAATGCTGAATTATTCTTCTGAAATCTTATACCTAATGATAAAATCCACCTTTATTGAAGTATTGATATTGTTACCCTGCATTTGCTAGCAATTCACTGAAGGACAGTGAATTTATTGTGTGTTATAAGATTACAACTTGGGGGAAACAGTTAAGAGGATAATCATAAAAGAAACATTCAAGATCTTAAAAAATGAGGACAACAACAATTGAATGGTCATTTGGAGTTGGTCTTTTTTCAATTTCCCTGGTCCTAAATGTAGCCTCCCTATTTTAGAATAGCACCTATAACATAACTAGCCAGAAATAGAGAGAGAGAAATATTTAGTTTGACAAACTGGGCCAGGGGAGATGAAGGGGTTTGGAATGAAGCAAATAAGTTCTTTGAATTCTGCAGGGGGCAAGAGGCAGTTGGGAGGGGAGTGCTAACAGCAATCTAGAGCACATCTCTTTACTTCAAGTATGGAACTTTGAGTTAAGAGATGAAATCATTAGGATGAAACTACATTTTAAAACCATCATTTACCTTTCACTAATATGAAGAAGAATGGCTGAATATCTTAATCACGAGTGAAAGAAGTTAAATTTAAAAGAGAATACTTGGCATTCTAAAAATGAGAAATGGGCAAGCCACAAGTCCTGAAAAATGTATTTTTACAGATGTTATGTAAGAGTCAATTAATTCATGGGACTATTTTTGCCATCCTAGTGTTAATGTTAGAGCATCTTATGAAAGAGAGGTTAAAAGGATACATTTAATAACTTTGGAATCATGGTTGGTTATTTTTGTGTTAGCTTTATCAAAAGGTCAATCTGAAAAGTTCTGTCATTGATAGCACTGTGAATGAACTAACCAAACACATTTAATACAGGGTTGCAGTTAAAGGTGACATCTATGTAACTGAATGAATGATTGGTATAACTTCACTGGCACTAATCATTTCATTTTGGCTTCATCTTGGGCTTATTTTATTCTTCTGACATTTAATAAAATCTATAAACCAACTTAAAAAACGAATTCAAAAATTATGTACTTTGGGCTTTTAAACATATTTTATTTAAGCCAAGAAGTTATTGGCCTGTTCTTTTGACACAGTTGGTTTGTGGACTGTAGGATTCTATCTATCACCTGTTTAATGGAGATTAACAAATAGAATCTATGGGGTCAAATTGGTTTTGTAAAGTAGAATCAAGTAAGTTTTATCTGTTTGTGCAAAGAATGCTATCTACCACAACAGTAATTAGAAGATTTATGAAACTTCTATTTAAAAACTGATCTCTGGCTTCGCTTCTCTTTTAGTTTAAAAAGTGCTTTGATGTATTATTCTTCTCAACAATGTAAAAAATAATCACATCATAGGCATGTTCCTTAAATAAAACAAATCTGTATCATAGTCTAAAACATCCTGCATGATCTGGTTCCTATTTTCCTCATCTAGTCTCCAGTCATTCTTCTTTCCCTCACTATACTGCAAACTGGCCTAACAGTTTTTCAAAGTCAGCTTGCTTGCCTCTAATGGGGAGCTTTTTCATTTGCTGTTCCATCTGTCTTGCTCTTGCATGCCTGCCTCCTTTTCATTCCCCAGGTTAGTGGTTCTGTTTGCTAATGGGCCTCCTTCTTCAAAGGAGCTTGTTTGTTAGTATTTATGTTAGTATTTGTTTATCTGTTGCAATTTTGACAGCTCCATTAACCTAAAGTTCTGTGAGAGTAAAGACTCTTTTAAACTCTTTCACCCTTTGTCCACAGAAGCCAACAAATGCTGGATATGTAGTAGCTCCTATTCAATGAAAACAACAGCATTAACTGAAAATAGAGTACTGAATTAATGAGCTTCCTTGATGTCTCAGATGGTAAATAATTCACTTGCAATACAGGAGACCTGGGTTCGGTCCCTGGATCAGGTAGATGCCCTGGAGAAGGGCATGGCAACCCACTCCAGTATTCTTGACTGGAGGATTCCATGGACAGAGGACTCTGGCAGGTACAGTTCATGGAGATGCAAAGAGTCAGACGTGGCTGAACAACTAACACTTTCTTAACTTTCTTTCTTTCAATTAATGCATAACTATGAAACAGATGCCTTCAAACAGTTGCCAGACACTTACTGAAACTGATAACATGAAACACAATGAATTTTTGAAGATTTTGAAAAAATATAAAGACATATAAGGGAAACTCAAGAAGTGTTACAAGACAGGATTATTTGCTTTTGGAATTATATTTCAGAATTATGATAATGATAAAATAATAAAAGTTTATAGAAACTATGTAAATTACCACAGGTGATTTCTTTAAGCATCTTGGTAATATTGGGATTAGTTCATATATTATGTTGCTGTTGTTTAGCTAAGTCATGTCTAACTCTTTTGCAATTCTATGGACTATAGCCTGCTAGGGTCCTCTGTCTATGTGACTTCCCAGGCAAGAATACTGGAATGAGTTGCTATTTCCTTCTCCAGGGGATATTCCTGATCCAGGAATTGAATGCAAATCTCCTGTGTCTCCTGCATTGCAGGCAATTTTTTACCTGCTGAGCCATATAGAAACCTCAATATGATGTATAAAAACTAAATCTCATTCAGATCTTGGTTGACAAATGTGCCAAAAGTCATTTTTATTAGAATGGGCTGTAACTTGGTGTAAGAAGATAGAATGAATAATTTAAAATTGCTAAATGTTCAGCAATTTTTGAAAGTATTTTTGTTACAAATAATGTGTTTATGACAATTAGTACAGAAAAAAATGTAATTGTATCATTGGAAGTTATGACAGATGATACCATGAAGTAAGTTTTAATCAAATTTTAAAGTTGCTTGATGTATTTTGTAGGTAACCCAGTGAAAATATTTTAGGCAAAGCTTGAAAAGATGCTGGAAGTCCAAGCAAAAATGCCAAGAATTGGGTTAATTGGCATAATACAAGGTGGCTGGGCACAGTTGGGGAAAGTGTCAGAGTAGGGAGAATCCCTACCAAGAAAGACGGTTTGTGCAATTAGCTCTCTGAACTTTAACCCTTCAAGAATAATTAATGAGTAACAGAGGGGATCAAGACAAAGACACAAAGTGATATGGTGGGTGCTAGCAAGTAATACATCAAAGAATGCTCATAATTGGCCCTGTGGCTTTCATTCTTTGCCCTATTTCTTTCAATTCATTGACTCAAAATAATGGGTTCAGGTTCATTATCAACAGGTTTTTTGCTGTAAGAGTACAACATTACAACAAAGCTTGGATTGTGGCAGTGTTGATGTCTAAGAAGTTGTAGTTGGTAACCACACTTTGAGGAGGGAAAATAACAGATTCCTTCTAAATGAATCAACAGCTTTTACAGACATATTCAGGATCTTGAGAACCTTATATTCTCCAACTCTACAATGCTGGAATTTGGTTGGTGTGGGCAGGTATGTGTATTTCTATTTGAATGATTGATGTTTGAGGCTGTGGGGAAAGGTTTATCCTCCCTAGATTATTTTAAATGAAATGGAATTATTGACATATGATGCACAAAGATATGAAGTGTTTTGTCAATCTATGAATGTAACTGTAGATTATTTCTTATATTTTTGCATTATAAGTTTGTAGAAGTTTTGATTTCCTTTGATTATTTACTTTAGGTCATTATGGGAGAAAAAGTAGAAAGTTTTCTGAAAATTGCTCAGTGTTCTGAATTCTTTTAATTTAGTAAGCTAAATTTAATAAGAACTTATATTGTTATATACAGATATATATACATTTTTAAGATTTATGCTTTTTATTTAATTTTGTATGGTCATTATATAAGACAGTAAATTTTATTTTTGTACTTGGATATTAAAAAATATCTTTCTTTATTAATAACTCCAGAGCTTTTGGAAGTTATCATTGCAGCTATTAATTTATATTATCTTATTAGTACAGCTAATTTCAATTATAGAAATTATTATTATTATGTAATTGCAAATATCAGAGNATATATATATATATACACATGTATAAATGTATTTCATTATTGTATGCATTATATATATTATATATGTAATATATACATATATGTATTATATATATTATATGTATTTCATATATATATGTTTCTGATCAATTTTATCTCCATCAATCATTTTCAATATGTATATATATGTATTTCATTATTTCATAGTAATGAAATCAGTACTAATTACCTAGCATGTATCTACTGAGAATATAATTTGCACCAATAAAAACTGTATGAGATTATCACTAATTCATATGAACATGCTGTTGGAAATCATAGTGCTTATGATCATTATGATCCACTCTAATAAATCCATGAATTTACAAGTTTAGCTTGCATATTTTCTGGTGGACAGTGTTTGACAATGTATTTTCTTTTGCTTTCAGTTATAGTGGTACATTCGGTTTTAAATGAAGAATGTAACAGAAGTTTTTATCAGTTAACAGAAAGCATCTTTCATTTTGGTTAGTAAATAGCTCACTAATATATAATATTGGCCAAATATTTCCTGTAGTGAATTAACATTTTCTTGGACTTAAAATTTAAGAGTTTTAAAGATNACTAATTACCTAGCATGTATCTACTGAGAATATAATTTGCACCAATAAAAACTGTATGAGATTATCACTAATTCATATGAACATGCTGTTGGAAATCATAGTGCTTATGATCATTATGATCCACTCTAATAAATCCATGAATTTACAAGTTTAGCTTGCATATTTTCTGGTGGACAGTGTTTGACAATGTATTTTCTTTTGCTTTCAGTTATAGTGGTACATTCGGTTTTAAATGAAGAATGTAACAGAAGTTTTTATCAGTTAACAGAAAGCATCTTTCATTTTGGTTAGTAAATAGCTCACTAATATATAATATTGGCCAAATATTTCCTGTAGTGAATTAACATTTTCTTGGACTTAAAATTTAAGAGTTTTAAAGATTCTAGAGAGTGTCTTTTGACTTTAGGTTATCAAGCTAATCTAGCAAAGATCCTCCTAGCTCTTATGTACTGTGCTAAATCTGGGTGAAGTAGTAAATTTAGGACTGAGACTTTTGGAGGATTTATCTCCCAGTGTTAAATTCTCCACTTACCCTGAAGCAAATGTGTATGCATACACATTCACTACTTCTGTATACACTTCATAGTTAAGTATTAACTAAGCATTTCCTGATATAACAAGCATTCTAGTTGATGGACTGGAAAATCAAAGATGAATAAAAGTGTCATCACTAAGCTCACAGTCTACTGGGGGAGACATATATAAACAAATAGTAACAATACACCAATATTTGATACTATAAAGAAGATATGAAAAAACTGACTGAGGAGTCTCCTATAAGAGCTCATTGAGAAGGTGGCTTTTAAACTTGCATCTTGATTGATAAATAACCCTTAGTCTAATCAAACAGGAAAGGTGAGAGTGGAGACAATGTATTATACAAAGTTATTAAGTCATAAAGAGCACTGCTGGCTCATATGGTAAAGAATCTACCTACAGTGAGGGAGACCTGTGTTCCATCCCTGGGTTGAGAATATATCCTGGAGGAGGGAATGGCTACCCATTCCACTATTCTTGCCTGGAGAATTCCATGGACAGAGGAGCCTGGCAGGCTATAGTCCATAGGATTTCAAAGAATTGGACACGGCTGAAGTGACTTAGCACAGGACAAATTCAAATAGTAGCAAATTGTTTGAAAGATTACTTTGAGTATTGAGCACTGGTTGGAAAGTTGTAGGGACATTAGGCTAGTTTGTTGTATGGGGTCAGGTTGAAAAGTACCTTGAATCTATGCTAAAAATTTTGGACTTAATTCTGGGAGCTATAGGGTAACTCTGGAATATTTCTAAGAACACGTTTAGAAAGACAAATGTGTAGGCAGTGAATAGCTGGTCTGGAGAGAGCAGAGACTGGTGGCTGACAGCAAGGACTTCTGGGAGACTACTGTGATTATTCAGGTAGTAACCTATGACCTGGGCTTCCCTGATGGCTCCCACGGTAAAGCGTCTGGCCGCAGTGCTGGAGACCTGGGTTCGATTCCTGGGTGGGGAAAGTCCCCTGGAGAAGGAAATGGCAATTCACTCCAGCACTCTTGACTGGAAAATCCCATGAACAGAGGAGCCTGATAGGTTCAGTCCATGGGGTTGCAAAGAGTCAGACACGACTGAGCCACTTCACTTCAAGCTATGACCTACTTAACTGAGGCAAGGGCAATGAGTCTGGAGAAGAGTAGGGCAGATTTAAAGGTTACTGAATGAGTTCCACAGGATTTCGATACTGCAATGTAAAGAAGTTGGTATAGCTGAGAGAAAGCTCCAAGATTGTGTGTGTGTGTGTGTGTGTGTGTGTGTGTTTGAGACATTGTAGGTGTAGTATTTCTTGTGGGAAAATAATGAGATAGACATTATGTTTTAATATAAAGCATCTTTGAGGTATAATTCATATACCATTCAGTTCACCCACTTAAAATGTGCCAGTTAATAGTTTTTGTAGAGCATATTCACAGAGTTGTATAAACATCACTACAACCTAATTTTAGAATGTTTTCATCATCTTCCCCACAAGGCACCATAGCCATTAACAATCACTCATTACCCCATTTTCCCAACTCTGGGAAATTACTACTGTGCTTTCTGTTTTTGATCTATTCTCATCATTTCATATACATAAACACACAGTATGTAGTCTCTTGTCACTGGCTTCTTTGACTTAACATAATGTTTTCAGGGTTCATCCATATTGTAGCATGCATCAGAACTTTGTTCTTCATCCTATTTTATTGGAAAATAATATTTTATTGTATGAACATATTTCATTTTATTCACCCCTTAATTAGTTTATGAACATTTGGGTTGCTTCTACTTTTTGGCTATTTTGAATAATGCTGCTATAATGTATAAGTTTTTATGTGGAGGTATTCCTTCATTTTCAATTCACCAAGGTGTTAACTATGTCTTATAGTAACTCTATGTTTAACATTTAAAGAACTGCCAAATTGTTTTCCAAAATGACTGCACAATTTTACATTCCTACTGGAAATGCATGAAGGTTCCAATTTCTCCACATTCTTATCAACACTTGTTATTATCTTTTTGTTGTAATCATCCTAGTGTATGTGATATCATGATTTGGTTTTACATTTCCCTAATGAATAATGATATTTATCATCTTTCCCTGTGTTAATTGGCTATTTTTTTGAGAAATGCGTGTTCAGATTCTTTGCCTATTTTTAAATTGGGTTCTTATACTTTTAATTTTTTGAGTTGTAAGAATTCTTTACATATTTTAGATAAAAGCCCCTTGTGAGCTGTATGATTTGCAAATATTTTCTCATATTATGTAGGTGGATTTTTCACTTTCTTGATGGCATCTTTTGAAGGATAAGTATTTTTAATTTTGGAAGTCCAGTTTATATATTTTTTCTTTCATCACTTGTACTTTGAATGCCACTTCTTAGAAAGCACTGCCTAACCCAAGGATACAAGTGAAAGTCGAAATCGTGTAGTTGTGTCCCGCTCTTTCTGACCCCATGGCTTATACAGTCCATGGAATTCTCCAGGCCAGAAGAGTGGGTAGCCATTCCCTCCTCTCCTCCAGGGAATCTTCCCAACCCAGGGATCGAACCCAGGTTTTCTGCATTGCAGGCGGATTCTTTACAAGCTCAGCCACCAGCGAAGCCCAAAAATACTGGAGTGAGTAACTTATCCCTTCTCCAGTGGATCTTCTCAGCCCAGAAATCAAACCAGAGTTTCCTGCATTGCAGGCAGATTCTTTACCAACTGAACTACCAAGCAAGCCCACCCAAAGATTTCTATAATTTTCCTGAGAATATTATAGTTTCAGCTTTTAGAAAGTCTAAGATCCCTATTAAGACAATTTTTGTTTTAGTGTGAGTGGGGTGTTCAGCTTTATTCTTTAGCATGTGGATATCCTGTTGTCTCAGTGCCATTTGTTGAAAAGATTATTCTTTCCCATTTCATTGCCTGAGCACCCAGTTGAAAACCAATTGACTATAAAGGTAAGAGTTTATTTCTGGACTTTCAATTCTAGTCCCTTAATTTATGTCTATCCTTGACTAGTACCACATTATATCGATTACTGTAGCCTTGTTGTAAGTTTGCAACTGGGGATAATAAGTCTTCCAACTTAATTCTTTGTTGTTCTTTTTTAATACTTGTTTCGATTATTCTGGGTCCATTAAATTTCAACATGAATTTTAGGATCAGCTTGTCAATTTCTGCAAAGCAGCCTACTGGGATTTTAATAGGGATTTTTTCGAATCTTAGATCTATTTGGTACACATTACAGTTTTAACAGAGTTAAATATTCCCATCCATAACCGTTTGAAGAGCTATCCCATGGTTATGGATGGGAATATTTAAATCTGTTAAAATTGTAATGTGTACCAACTAGATCTAAGATTCAAAAAAATCCCTATTAAAATCCCAGTAGGCTGCTTTCTTGATGCTTTGTAAATAATATTGTTTTCTCAGTTTAATTGTTTGTATTGCTCGTTTTGGTTTATGGAAATATAATTGTTGTTTATTAATCTTATATCCTTCAACCTTGCTAAATTTGTTTTAATAGTTTTTCAGTGGATTCTTTAGGATTATCTATGTACAAGATCATGACTGAAGCAACTTAGCATGCATGCATGTACAAGGTCATGTCATTTGCAAATGGAGATAACTTTTTTCCTTTCCAATCTGGACACCTTTCACTTATATTTTTAGCCTAATTGCTCTGACTAGACTCTCTAGTAGAGTGTTGAATAAAAGTTGTACAACATCCTTGTATTGTTCCTGGTCTTGAAGGGATAGCTTTTAGTCTTTCATCATTAAGCATTTAGTCTTTCACCATTAAGAGCTTGAAAGTGAAACTCTTTGTGACCTGACTCTTTGTGACCCCATGGACTGTAGCCCTCCAGGCTCCTCTGTCCACGGGGATTCTCCAGGCAAGAGTACTGGAGTGGGTATCTATGCCCTCTTCCACTGTCTCTTCCAACCCAGGGATCAACCCAGGTCTCCTGCATTGCACACAGATTCTTTACCAGATGAGCCACCAGGGAAGCCTAAGAATACTGGGGTGGCTGGCCTATCTGTTCTCCAGTGGATCTTAACACAGGAATTGAACCAGGATCTCCTGCACTGCAAGCAGATTCTTTATCAGCTGAGCTACCAGGGAAGCCTGTGCTTTTTTTTTTTTTTTTTCAAAGATACCCTTTATCAAGTTGAGCAAGTACCCCCTATTCTTAATTTGTTGGGGTTTTGTTGTTGTCATGAAAATATGTTGAATTTTTTCAGATTCTTTCTCTGCATATACTGAGATGTTTATGTGGTTTTGATGGGATGGAATGAAATTTAAAAAAAAAATTAGCAGTTCATGGAGACACATAAACACAACATTTTAAAGTTACTTAAACATTTTTATAACAAAGTTTTTATTTTTAATAATATGTATTAGAAAATATATTTGGGCTCAACTACAAAAGCATAATTTGTGTATCCCATACTTCAGTGTCTCATATTGAATATATCTTTGTATAAAATTTAAAATACATTCTTTTTGTATATAAAATAAAAATTAACCAATTTTACAGATACAAGTATGAAGCTGCAGCTATATTTCTTGCATTTATGCATTTTTAATAGAGACAAAATAATGGCTAATCTTTGGGAAAGTAATGAACAGGAAAAAATTTACTTCATAAAGTCTTATTTGTATTTCAATTATGACAAATAGGCATTTTCTTGTTTAGGTAATACTATATATTTTGCTAAAATTGGTGGCATACATTACTAAAAATGAATTTCTGCTTTGATATATGGTATTTAAACTTGAGAAAATCAGGTACATTATCATAGACAGTGAGACATTATAAACAGATGTTTAGGTCAGAATATGAAGTTATTAGCATTTATAGGAGAATTATTTAAAATGAGATTTGTGTATTATGTGGCATTTGCAGAACTTCTCTCACCATATCCTTTACATATATAATTGTGTAAAGGGTATAGTGAGAGAAATATAAATAGACTAAAGAAATCACTTTATATCTTTTAAAGTACATTTTTTTAAGAAAAGGAAGAAGGAATATTTTTGAAATTTAGTAGTTATTCTTAAAATACTAAGTCATTTCTTAAAAGTACCTTTGATTATATAGTCTATTAAAATCTCAGTTCAAGATAAATATTTCTGTATTGCTACATACCTGAGTTTCCCTTTAAATGCCTAATACTTTGATTCATATTCAGGACTTTTTTTTTAACTTTAGTCTGCCTGCTGGGATGAAAGAGTTATCTCATCTTGTATTAATTTCATTTGATATATAGAATATCATTATGTCATAGCTGTTGGGGTAAGCTTAAATTCCAGAGACTCTCTAAACTTTAATATTTTAAACTTGTTTGTGTTTGGCGTACTTTCTCTTTTCATTAAAGTGTCTATTTTAGCATCACTTAATATAGTAAAAATATTAACTTGTTGGAGCATCAGAATATTTTAGGAATTCCCCTTCTTACACAATAACCAAATAAAGTAGCTTAAAATTTATATGTACATATACTTTATAATTTGAATTTTTGCCCCTTTCCCCTTAATTATTATGTTTGGAGAATACTGATTATGTTCAGATTTATAATTTAGAGGAATATTTTAAGTCAATTCCATTGTGCATTACTTGAGTGAGTATGTGTGTGTCTCTGTGTTACTTTTGAGTTCATGCCCTTACATTTTGTTCCATCTTGCTCTTCTTAGGGGATTATTTCTTCAAATATATTGTTGAAAAAGTATTTTTTTCATGCTTCACTGATAATAGTAACATGGATAGTCACATTGTTAGGTTTTATTTTAACTACCTGATAGAAATATCTAACAGTGTACCATAATTTGATCATAAAAGAACAGTATTACTTTAAAACAAAATTTTGTCCTTGAACTTCAATTTAGATCTAATAGACACTTATGTTTATATTAAAAGATAATGTTTCTAACCAACTGCCAAATAGAGCATATATGTTGAATGTGTTTATTTTTATTTCCAATGTGTTCATATTTATGTTTTCTTCAGATTTATCTCGTAACCTAATGATACTCATTTCTAAGAGCATAATACTAGATTCTCAAGTACCAAAACACTAAAATATCTATCACTACAACTTTGTTATAGGTGATCTGAGAGAATTTATTTGTTTATTTGTTCATAAATATTTCACTCATAGATAATAATTTTTCAAATAAATGCATGTTAGGAGATTTTTGTATAACAACAAAAATGATCCATTTGTTTGCTTTATGGATTAATTTTTTTTCTTGTTTTATCTGGTGACAAATAATTAATAAATGAATATACTTGACATTTTAATACAAGAAAGAATATTGAATTTATACATTTTACTAAGAATTATTGGAGTTGAATTTCTTTTGAAATTTGGAAAATGACTGTGTACTTACATGCAAACATTTATATTGCTTTGTACATGTATATACTAATGTATATATAAGAAAAATACATATGTATATTTATCATATATATGTTTACATATATTTATATTGTTAAAGAAGTATATCTGAAAGAATGAGAGTATACATCATCACTGGAGCTAAAAATGGTTAAATATCTTGATAGATTAAAATTGCCCCAGATTGATAATTTGAGGTAAATTTCTAAAAATTAAATTTGTTTAGTAGAAAAAGACCATTTAGCAAGCTTTTATAATTTTTCAGAGAGAAAACCATGAATCCATCATCTAAAGCAGGAACTGTAAGAGGAGAAAAGTGGGAAGATCTTTAAACTACTGATTAACACATAATGGTATAGGATTAAACATTAATTATGATGTTCCTGAAAAAGAAGCAGTGCTCACTAAAAACCTACATTAATAAATCACGCCAATCTAAAATTATACTTAAGAATCATGACAGCAGGCTATTACATTGTTGATTAATGGTGTTTTACCAACCTGGCAGTAAGGCTCTGGCAGCATCTTATAGAATATGGTCTTTGAACTTTTCCTCTTCAACATTTTTCATAATCAACATAAAGAGGAAATGTGTATCAAATATGTGCCTAGGATTACTCGACCTCTTCATTTCTTATTGAGTCAATTCTGATGAGATATATTTTTAGGAATTTATAAATTTTGCTTTCAAAATTAGAGTCATAAATACTCTATAACATTCTCTCATTACTTTTCTAGTCTCTTGTTTATCTGTCCTTATGTTACTCTTTCAATGTGTTATGCAGTTTACTTTTACTCTATTCTTTTGATCAGTTTTGCTAGAGATTTGTATGTATTGTTAAGCTTTTACTTTGAAACAACTAACTTCAGCTTTATTGATCTTCTCTAGAGTACACCAAAGTACTGTTTCATTGAATTTTTAAAATGACCACCCTCTGAGAGCTCAACATGGTAGCCAAGAATCAAGTATAAAAAAATATAACATTTGCAAGTCCCCAATTTAACAAATATTAAGGAATTATTTGTACCTATTTTTCCGATTGTCTAAAAGCTGAGCTCTCATTTCTGTTATTTCTTCAGGTTGTGTTTGTATTCATATATTATTTTACTATGTTCAAGTGTAGTATATCCTATTCTTAGAAACATCCTTAGAAAATATAAATGTTTTTAAAAATGAGAAAGTGGAGTTTTGTTAAATAGTCTGAATACAGATTAAAGAACAAGATATATCTAATAGATTTTCTGCACTTGTTTTATGACTTTAGGATGTATTTTTTGCCTTTGCCTTTTAGATTTATTATTTATTTTTAAGTCTTGTGAAAGTAAAGTATTCTTTTCTGGTAGTGTTAAAATAATCATTAATACTTAATTTCAGATGATCTATTCATGTATAAGTCAACTTTCCTCTCACTGTTAATTATTCCAAAAATTTCCAGTCAAATTATTCAAAAAACTGTAACTGTATATTGTACATATTTGGAATATTAGGACTTTTCTGTGTCATTTTGTTGTTGTTGGTTTTTTTCCTTTTATAGTCAGTAAATGCTGTCCAATTCTTTGTGACCCTATGGACTGTAACCCATCAGGCACCTCTGTCCACGGGATTTCCCAGGCACGAATACTGGAGTGGGTTGCCGTTTCCTTTTCTAGGGGATCTTCCTGACCCAGGAATCGAACCCACATCTCTTGCATTGGCAAATAGATTCTTTACGACGAGCCACTAAAGAAGCCCAGTGGACTCAGTTTAATTATGTCTTTGACACAGATGGTATGTTTTCCAGCTTTATGCCTTCCCATTTATTTATACATCCACATTATATGTCCATACATTACTTTCCTACCCTTTTATGTTGTTAGAGTCAGATTGTCTGAATCCTAGTTTTTAGGTTGCACTTGGTAACAATCAAAATATTTCCAGGCTTAGCAACATTGAAATAGTTATTTACCTTGGTTTAGGGAGATCAGGGCTAGGCTTATAGGGAAAAGAGTTAATCATCCTGGTATGCAATGTAAGGGAAGCAGAGAACTCCGTTTCCCCACCTCCTTCAAAAATACAAAAAAGTAATTGCTTCTGTCTTGCTTGATATCTTCATTTGGCAACACTCCTTGAAATTCTGCCAACTAAACATTCATCTGAGATACTAAATACTTCCTTTCAAAACAAAGAGGAAAAAAGTTCTCAAATAGTGGACATTTATATGGATTGATTCTTTTATTTAAGAATCTTAGATAAATTGGAAAGAATTTTTGAGAGGAGACAATCCTAGGTCAAGATTTTCAGTGAAGGAAGGGCTTAGGTGATGCTAGTAATGCATTCTAGTTTATAAATAAGAGGAGAGCTCCTCCCTTTCCTCCTCTCTCAGGGAGTTTAATTTACCAAAGAGCCGCTTGACAGCACTGAATGCTGCAGGTTAATGACCAAACACATTATTAGGTGGAGGAGGAAAGTGATATTAGTGGAAGAAGTATTTTAGTCAAGGACACTGTCCATTTTCACTAAAGATAGGTTATCCAAGAGTGAGTTTGGGAATAACAGCTACAATTAGTACATAGTAAATCTTAATAAATATTTGCTTAGTTAACAAATTCATGATCAAAGAAGTAGAAGCAAATATCAACATTCAAAGCAATCGAGATAGAACAATGTGTCATTGATTGCCCTGTGCACCCACTTTAAGAAATACAATGTGGAAATCAGTCAAGGGGAATGCTTGTAGTCATGGGTATCTGATGTTTTTGGTGGACTGACTGCAAGTTTCCACATATTTCTCTTGTTGTCCTCATTTCTTGTTTCACCTTCTCTTCCAAAATCCAGAGCTAAGAATGTTCAACATCTCACTCAATGTGCCATTGTGTTTTTGCTGAAATAAGAGATTTTATGGACATTCTCCAATTAGTACTTGAAAATCATTGGCTCATCTCTTCATTCTACATAGAAACATCCATGAAAAATAGGTCTTGCCTAATCATCTAAAACAAGTAAATCAAAGTTTGTAGAAAATCGTGGAATCCTGAGTAGTAAAAATGATGAAAGATAAAGAGCTTTCCCAGGTCCTGCCTCTTGTTTCACAACTTTATCTTTCTGCACTAGAGGGACTGTACTGAAGATCCTTCCAACTCTCCACTTTATGAAACTCTGTATTAGAATAATATTAGAATCTAAGAAATGTTTATAGAGAAATCAATATTTTATATTTTATTTACATAAGCTGATCACAAAGTTCATTATATCAGTTGTCTTTTTTTCCCCCATAAGTACAAATGATTCTTAGATGAAGGAATGGTAAACTCTCAATATTTTACTTGAAGTCACCTCTTAGTGAAGATAAATTGTGGTCTTTACATAAATCATACATTGACTTTAACGGATCATATACACCAACTGTTTAAACTATGCCTAGGGAACAATTTAATAAATTGTAAACTGCATTACTATCTCATTACTACTAGGCTACCACTCAGCTTCCTGAAGAGGCTTACACAGTAGGCATAACCAATGTTATGTATTCAGTTTCATGTCTTTAAAAAAAAGGTAAGTGCATTTTTTAAAACACTGCACAAAATAATTACAACTTGGTTAAATTGCTTTATCTCAACTAGTTAACACTTCCCTAGCTAAGTTCAAAGCTCTCAAGCATTTTAGACTTTTCCCAGAATCACTACAATTCAGAAAAAAATTATTCTCAACTGTAATTCAATATTTTAAAAGTAGAATATGTGTAGCTTTTCAGATTTATCTCATACGCATACTCCCTGACAGTTATAAAAACATGATCTATTTCATTCCCTCTAAACCAGAATTACAAACTAAAAAATGAAGTCTTATTTTCTAGCATATTAAATGTTGACTCATTGGGAAAGACTGATGCTGGAAGGGATTGGGGGCAGGAGGAGAAGGGGATGACAGACTATGAGATGGCTAGATGACATCACCGACTTGATGGACATGAGTTTGAGTAAGCTCCGGGAGTTGGTGATGGACAGGGAGGTCTGGCATGCTGCAGTCCATGGGGTCACAAAGAGTCGGACACAACTGAGGGACTGAACTGAAGTGAACTGAAATATTGACTAATCTCTTAGGGAGGAATCTACTTTAACCTAGATCTAAAGAAGAATTGTAGTGATTTTCAATAAGAAATGCAACTACCAAGGGTATAAAATATATTTGTTTCCTCTGATGAGTTGCCTATGATTTTTATAGCTTTTGTGGTAGGCCTATCAGAATAAAAGGGGATTGGTTAAATGATTCAAATATCTAATGGCAGCAGGTAATGAAAGATGGGTAAATTAATTTCCTCAAAAGGGACTGAAGAGCCACCAGGGCCCTCAGGCTGTGTTGTGTAAATGGGACATCTTCCTTGGATAGTCCTTGAGTAGATGTTGCCAGCATTCACCAGAAAGATTCTAATTTTACTTGGCTTCCTTTGCTGAGAGGGCTCCTTCAGTTTGAAATGTATGCTTTCTTTAGGTAAGATCATAACCTCAACAGGGTCGCCTTTAATTTTCTCTAGCTACCTGGGAAGACATTTCTCTCTAAGATGACACTGTAACTTGGTGTGGTCTGTTGTGTCTCGCTTCTTCTACAGATGATAATCTTATGTTCCTAGTGGAACATCAACCACATCAAAATCATGTGTAAGTGTGCACATATGCACAGACACTTTTTTTTTTTTTTTTTAGAATTTGCCATTTTCAGTGTACATTAGTCAGCATTAAATACATTCCTGGTGTGTGACCGTCACCGCCACCATCTCTGGAACAGTTTTATTGTCCCTCAGAGACTCTGTGCCCGTCAAACAGCTCCCCTCCGCCTCCCCCGGGCCCTGGCCTCAGCCTTCTTCCTGTCTCTGTGGATCTGACTCTTCCGGGTCCTCTTGGTCCTGGATTATTTGCTCTGCACAATGTAAGTTTCATCCACGCGGTAGCTTGTGTCAGAATTTCCCCTTTTAAGGCTATTGTGAGAATATACGGCATTTCACACATTCGTCCCTTGATGGGCATTTGGGTTCTTTTCACCTTTTGGCTGTTGGGAATAAGGCAACTGTCAACAGACAGGTGTGAATATAGAAGCCCCTGCCTTGAGTTCCCCTGGGTATGTGCCTAGGAATACTAAATCGCATTGTCTGTGTTTAACCTCCTGAGGAATCACCAACACAGAAGCATTTTACATTCGCAGCAACAGTGCCCAAAGGTCCCAACTTTTCCACATCCTTGCTGACACTTGTTACTTTTCCGCTTCTTTATTTTTAAGTGTTCGTTTGGCTGCACCAGGTCTGCATTGCGGCATGCCAGATCTTTTCAGCTGCAGCAAGCAAACTCTGTTGCACTGCACAGACACTTTTGTATTAGCCACTATCATACAGTAGGTGAAGAAGACTGGGCGGTTTCAAATGGTGAAATATCCTTTGGTTTAAGAATCAATTTATAATTCATGCTCTAGTAAGTGAATGTGTTATAATAAAGTCTGTAATGGATAATGCATATAAAATCTTCCCAGCTTCCCATTGCTCATTCCCCTAAATGATTATGTTATTATTTAGGTTAGATCAATATTATGTGTTTGCATTCTTATGACCATGGTAAATGCTATTCAGAACTGAACAGTATGGTAAATCATGATTAATTTCTTTTACTGGTCAATGTTTTGTTCTTCCTAGACTTATCACTTTCATTCCTTCTTAAATGATTTTATGCATTTGTAACTAATTTAGTGCCAAAACTCCTCAGTGCTGTATCTTCCTTCAAGATGTTCACCTACATAAAGTGAAAGTGAAGTCACTCAGTCGTGTCCAACTCTTTGCAACCCCATGGACTGTACCTGCCAGACTCCTCCAACCGTGGGATTTTCCAGGCAAAATTACTGGAGTGGGTTGCCATTTCAATTTCATCTTTTTTTGGAGAAGAAGCCTGATATTCTCTGGTACAGTCTAGTAGCATTTTATACCTGATGCATAACAGTCATGTGGAATCTCCTTCACCATTGTCCTGTGTTCAGTTCAGTTCAGTTCTGTTGCTCAGTCGTGTCTGACTCTTTGCAATCCCATGGACTGCAGCACACCAGGCCTCCCTGTCCATCACGAACTCCCAGAGTTTACTCAAACTCATGTCCATTGAGTCAGTGATGCCATCCAACCATCTCATCCTCTGTCGTCCCCTTCTCATTCCTCCTTCAATCTTTCCCAGCATCAGGGTCATTTTCATTGAGTCAGTTCTTCGCATCAGGTGGCCAAAGTATTGGAGTTTCAGCTTTAGCATCAGTCCTTCCAATGAACACCCAGGACTGATCTCCTTTAGGATGGAATGGTTGGATCTCCTTGCAGTCCAAGGGACTCTCAAGAGCCTTCTCCAATACCACAGTTCAAAAGCATCAATTCTTCGGCACTCAACTTTCTTCACAGTCCAACTCTCATATCCATACATGACTACTGGAAAAACCATAGCTTTGACTAGAAGGACCTTTGTTGGCAAAGTAACATCTCTGCTTTTAATATGTTGTCTACATTGTTCATAGCTTTTCCTCCAAGGAGTAAGCGTCTTTTAATTTCGTGGCTGCAGTCACCATCTGCAGTGACTTCGGAGACCAAGAAAATAAAATCTGTCACTGTTTCCATTCTTTCGCCATCTATTTGCCATGAAGTGATGGGACCGGATGTCATGATCTTTGTTTTTTGAATGTTGAGCTTTAAGCCAACTTTTTCACTTTCCTCTTTCACTTTCGTCAAGAGGCTCTTTAGTTCTTCTTCACTTTCTGCCATAAGGGTGGGTCATCTGCATATTTGAGGTTATTGATATTTCTCCCAGCCCTGTGTGTGTCCATCTTTTTCACCATGTTGGATCTACTATGTCCTACCCCATACCTTCCTTGTAGGTTTAATCTTTTCTCATGTATATAAACCAGCATATCAAGAAGATTTTAAGGTCTTTTTTTGTACCACTATTCTTAGTTGGGTTGGGCATATTTTCATGAATTATTTCAGCAGGCTGCTTTCTCCCACTGCCATTTGCAGGCGACCTCTGATTTGCCTTCTCTTACTATGCATTCATTTGTATTTTCTAGAATACTAAATGAATAGAATCAAACAATTATGTACTATAATTTTTTCTGGCTTCTTTCACTCAGTATAATCATTCTGAGATCCATGCATGTTGTAGTACATTCCTGTTTTACTGCTGAGTAGTGCTTTTTTGCACAGAGACATCTTGATGGATATTTGCATTGTCTCAGCTTTTGGATTTTATGAATAAAGCCATGATGAATATTTTTGTACAAGTCTTTGCATGGACATATGCTTTCATATCTCTTGAATAAATACCCAAGAATGAAATAGCTAGGTCATAGAGTAAGTGACTGTTTATCTTTTTTATGAGTAAGTCAAACTTTCTCTACAGGTTATACTTTTTTACATACATGCCAGCAAAGAGTTCCCATTCCGTCACAACCTGACACTCAATATGGCCAGTCTTTTACATTTTAGCCATCCTAATTGTTGGGTAAGTGCACTGAATATTAACTTCATATTCTATTTTTTTTTTTGAATAGACATAGGTTATTGAGGTTATCCATTTCTTCTTGAGACTTTGTTTATGCTTTTCAAGGAATTTATCCATTTAATTTTTTAAAAGTTGTGAGGGTTCTTTGGCATGGAGTTATTTGCAATATACATTGATCTTCTTTTCTACTATCTTTAGTATCTGTAGTGATATTATCCCTTTCATTCCTTATTGAGTGATTCACGTTCTCTGTTATTCTCTTTTTTCATCAATATGGCTAGAGTTTTATCAATTTTATTGATTTTCTCAAAGAATAGTTTCTGGTTTCATTGATTTCTTAATTTTTTATTTTATTAACTTTCATCTTGGTCTTTATAATTTCCTTTTTAAAAAGGAATTTGTAACTTGTTTCCTTTATCTAGTTTTTTAAGGTAGAAGCTGAGGTTTGGATATGAGAACTTTCTTCTTTAAATATAGTGATTTAGTGCTAAAAGTGCATCCTTAAGTACTACTTCACCAGTACCCCATTTAGTTAGCTTACATATTTGTGTTTTTATTTTCATTAAGTTCAAAATACTTTCTAATTTCCCTTGTGATTTCTTTTTGATCATTTGTTAGTTAGAGGCATATTATTTTGTTCCAAATAATTGGTGATTTTCCAGAAACCTTCCTGTTTTGATTTCCAATTTAACATGATTTCTGTTATATTTATTAATATTTGTTTATTGCTCCTAGGGCTTCCCTAGTGGCTCAGATGGTAAAGAATCTCCCTACAATGCAAGCGACCTAGGTTTCATCTCTGGGTTGGGAAGATCACCTGAAAAAGGAATGGCTACCCACTCCAGTATTCTTGCCTGGAGAATTAAATGGCTGGTGAGCTATATAGTCCATGGAGTTGCAGAGTCGAACATGACTGAGTGACTAACACTTTCACTTTCAATGCCCCTAATATGCTACATAGGTAAATTTTTCTTGTGAATGTAAAAATAACATATATTTGTTATTGCTGGATGGAGTGTTCTATAAATATCGATTAGAAAAAAAAATATACCAATTAGGATAAGTTGGTTGGTAATGTTGTTCACATCTATATTTTTACTGATTATCTGTCTTCTGTTATTAAAACAAGGTTCTTAAAATTTCTGACTAAAATTTTAAAATATTTATTTCTCATTGTAGTTCTATCAGTTTTTGCGTCACATATTTTGAAGCTTTGTTGTTAAGTGTGTCACCATTTAAAATCATTATATTGGTTTAAATGAGTTGACAGTTTAATTATTACGAAATGACCTCTTTTTCCATGTGGGCATTTCTTGCAGGAATCATATGGTTGGGTCTTGCTTTAGAAAAAATGCAATCTTACAATCTTTGACTTTTAATTAGGGTGTTAAGACCATTAAAGTTCAATGTGATTAGTAATTTGAGTGGTTTAAAACTATTATTATTTGTTTTCTATTTTTTCCATTAGTCGATTTCCATTTGACTAATTTTTTTAGATTTGTCCAATTAAAGAAATATTGCTTATGATTGTACCTTACCTCCTTAGTTAGCTTATTCTCTATAAATCTTTGTTATTTCACTGACTACTTTAGGGTTTATAGTTATGTCTTTGATCTGACACAGTTTTCCCTCAACTGATATAATACCTCTTTATATATAGTGAAGAACTTCACTATAGTATAATTCCATCTCTTTTCTCCCAACTTTTGTGGTATTGTTAATTTTATTTTTATATTATAAACCTAGCCTTGCATCATTATTGATTTTGCTTAAATAGTCAACTATCTTTTAAAGAGATTTAAATAATAAGGAAAAATATTAAATATGTACCCATAAATTATGACTTCTAGTCATTTAACATTTCTGTTAGCATGGGTCTATCAGTGTGGAATGCTTTCAGATTTTATGTGTCTAGAAAAGTATTTCACCTTTAGTTGCAAAAAAAAAGATGTTTTTATTGAATTCAGAAATCTAGGTTTGCCATTTTTATCTTTCATCATCTTAAAGATACTGTTTCACTGTCTTCAGTGACAGGAATCTGCTGTCATCCTTATCTTTGTTCCTCTGTATATAACATGGTTTTCTTTTCTGGCTATTTTTAAGATTTTGTCTTTATCACTGGCTTTGAGCAATTTAGTAATCATATGCCACGATGTTTAGGGCTTGGAGTTAATTGAACTTCTTGGCTATATGGGTTTATAGTTTTTGCCATATTTATAGAGTTTTTAACTATTATTTCATCTTTTTTTCCCTCTTATCTCTCTCTTTCCTAACTCTAGGAACTACAATTTCATGTATTTTAGGCTACATAACATTGTCCACAGCTAGCTGGTACTCTACTCAGTTTTGTTCTTATTATTCTTATTTTATTCAGTTTCATTTTAGATTGTTATTTTATTATGACTTTTAAGTGTACTTTTTTTTTCTCCTTTTTTTTTTTTTTTTGGCGGCAGTATCTTATCTGCTGTCATTCCCATCTGATGCACTTTGTATCTCACACATTGTAGTTTTTATCCCTGGAAGTTCAAGTTTTACCCCTAGAGTCCTTTTTATATCTTATCTGTCTTTACATAATTTTTCAAACATATGCAATACAATTAAAATATTTTAATGCCATTTNCCTTTTTTTTTTTTTTTTTTGGCAGCAGTATCTTATCTGCTGTCATTCCCATCTGATGCACTTTGTATCTCACACATTGTAGTTTTTATCCCTGGAAGTTCAAGTTTTACCCCTAGAGTCCTTTTTATATCTTATCTGTCTTTACATAATTTTTCAAACATATGCAATACAATTAAAATATTTTAATGCCATTTTGTTCTAATTTTAACATCTATGTCAGTTTGTATTGTTGATTGATTTTTATCCTCAATATGGGTTGTGTTTCCTTGTTTCTTTGCATATTTGACAGATTTGTATAGGATGTCAGACATTGTGAATTTTACTAGATGCTTGATATTTTTGTATTATTATAAGTATTTTCATCTTTGTTTTGGAACACAATTTAGTTACTTGGAAAGAGTTTGACTTTTGACAGTTTTTATAAATGGGAGCAGAGCAGTGTTAGATCTAAGGCTATAATTATCCTCATAACTGAAGCAAGATCCTCCTGTGTTCTCTTACCCCATACCTATGAGTCATATGCCTTTCACTATGGTTCTCATCATTTACTTCTAATCATTTCAAGTGGTTCTTTTTCTGCTGTGTGGTATTTTCCTCCATGAATGCACTAATCAGTACTTAGCTGACTGCCTTGAGAGAGCTGCCTACAGATATCTGAAGTTCTCTCTCTGAGCAGCTATTTCTTCTCCAGTATACTGGGAACTCTGGCCGCCTTCAGTTCAGTTCAGTTGCTCAGTCATGTCCGACTCTTTGTAACCCCATGGACTGCAGCATGCTAGGCCTCCCTGTTCATCACCAACTCCCAGAGCTTGCGCAAACTCGTGTCCACTGAGTGGGTGATGAATCCAATGATCTCATGCTCTGTTGTCCCCTTCTCCTCCCACCTTCAATCTTTCCCAGCATCAGAGTCTTTTCCAATGAGTCAGTTCTTCGCATGAGGTGGCCAAAGTATTGGAGCTTCAGCTTCAGCATCAGTCCTTCCAATGAATATTCAGGACTGATTTCCTTAGTATGGACTTGTTTGTTTTCCTTGCAGTTCAAGAGACTCTCAAGAGTCTTCTCCAACACCACCATTCACTTGATCTTGCTATATTTTCACGCATAGACTCTGCCAGCTTCCACATGGGTTAACTTAGTGTGTACCACAGCCTCAAACTCTCTCATGGCAGTAAATAAGGAAAATCATTGCGCTTACTTTTTGTCTGGAATGTTTCCTGTCTCTCAGGGATCATTTTCTTTTATTGACTGGTACTCAGTCTCTTTAAAGTTGGTATGTTTCAAGTATTCTGTTTCAGTTGTTTTCATTAGGAGTTTAAATTTGGTCCCAGTTAATCTGTTTTGGTTAGATGTAGTAATATCAAGAGTATGCTTTCTTAATATTTTCATTAAGATTTTGCTGAGATTTCACTAGTGTGCTTGAGTAATTATAAATTGATCTTTAACAGCTGCTATTTATACTATCAATAAAAACAGAAACAATGTGGCAAAGTATGCATCAAATAGGAACATCTAAGGATGTAGGTTATTGGAGTAGAAGGATCACAGAAGCAATTAGAGTATCTACCCTTGAATGAAACTTCCTATTGATTGATGTGTCACATTTTAAAGCTTTATGTTTATTCTTGATTGTCTTATTTGCAACAAAGAGATTATTACATCTATAGTATCTTCTTCAAAGACTTGTGAAATCATTGGGATGTTACATGTAAAATTTCTTTGAAAAATAAAACTTTATTTACACAAACCTCTTTAAATATTGTCAATATTAATTTTATAAAAATTTGTTAGAAATATTTTTGCAGTATATAATCCATGTGCATTTCTTATATTACTTACATATTTTTCAGGAAAACCCATAATATGAAAACACTAAAACTCCTAGTAGATTATAAAATCATTATGTAAGTAGTATCAGAACATATTTGTATATTGAACTTATTTTGAATTTAGATTTCTATTCTTCTTTTGTACACATATTTTACTTTCCTGATTTTGTCTACATCATTCAAAAAGAATTTAAATTAAATATGAGATAGCATGAAATAGCACGGAAAAAAGAAAAAAAGCCACAAAAACCACATTTAAATGACAGATAATACTATAGCACTGATTGATTCCAAACTGTGGTACCTACTGCTTTTAAAAGCATAACTTCAAACACAATGCTAAATTGTTTTAAATATAACTATGGAATTACTGAGAGAACTCTTTTCCATTTATGTCAAAGATGAAAGATAATTTGTGATAATGCATAGCTATTTTCCTGTCATCATAATTGAACTTATTCTCTAAATTGTATTAACAACAGGGATCATCAGGGGGCCTACCCACTGATATCTTACTACACACATAACTAGTGATAAAACTTTTAGATCACAGTTCATTCTTTCAAAATGCATTTACTTTCATAAAATGCCACATTCATTTATATATTAATATATGAGTATCATACTTAAGATCATGAAATACATTTGCTCTAATTTAGCAAACTAGGAGTGTAATTTTGATTTGATAAGATTTTTTCATTACTTTACTTGATTGAATTAATACTAACAATAAAATATGTTATTAGATTTAGGAACTAAATTTGTGAGTTGGAAAAATCTGAATTCAGATGCTGACTCTGTTAGTAGGATTGTCAGATAAAATATAGGGTGCTCAGCTATACATATGAGTTTCAAGTAAATGACACATTATTTTTTGGTATATGTATGTCCATACAATATTTGGACCTACTTAAAGAAAATTTAATAATATAAAGAAAGCTGAGTGCAGAAGAATTGATGCTTTTGAACTGTGGTGTTGGAGAAGACTCTTGAGAGTCTCTTGGACTGCAAGGAGATCCAACCAGTCCATCCTAAAGGTAATCAGTCTTGGATATTCATTGGATGAGATAGTTAGATGGCATCACTGACTCAATGGACTTGAGTTTGGGTAAACTCGAGGAGTTGGTGATGGACAGGGAGGCCTGGCATGCTGCAGTTCATAGGTCACAAAGAGTTGGACATGACTGAGCAACTGAACTGAACTGAACTAAAAGAAAATTTACTCTTATCTGAAATTAGATTGTATCTGTGCATATTATATTTTCATTTGCTAAATCTGGCAACCCTATCAATCAGTCACCATTAGAATGTCAGCCCCCTTTATTCCTGAACATTTGAACCCCTGGATCTATGTTAGTCTCCCTTCAAATTGTTCTTTCTTCATTATTTCAATTTTCTGTAAATAATATCTCCAATAATGTGGTCTCTTGTGTCCTTAATTTCTTATCCTCCAGTGATGTCATTCTGTTAACCACCCTTCTGCATAATTATGTTTTAGACTTCATCATTTCAAATATATGCACTTCCTTCNAGTCACTTGTTTAATGTTCAGAAGCTGAATTTTATAACTTCTGAATAAACTTTAACGTCATTCACATAGGAAGACTTAGATTCTAATTCTGTCATAAATATAGACTATATACTTTTAGAAATTGTAGATTACAGTTTTACTTTTGAGAAAATAATCAAGCATTATGTGGCACCTGAGGGTCCTGAAATTGGATGCTAGTGGTTTTATAGTTCGTGTTCATAAGGAGACCCCAAATAGCATTCAAAAGAGTTTTCTTTCATTGTGTCATGATTCTCACCTATATATTCTAGTTCAAAGAACTCAGTAATGTTTAGTTTGGTTTATGAGCCTCAGTAGACTGAATATGCATTAGGAGTTGACCTTTGATTTGTCAGGGCACGAGTGAACCCACTGGTGACCTCTCATGACATTTTTAAAGTACAACATCTCAAATAGTCATACTCTGTTAAATCATTTTCATATGGGTTTCTTTTCCTTTTTGTTCTTAACTATTACTTATAGGTAAAACTACTGTTTTTAATACTTTTTCTTTGAAAAATAAGAAATGGTTTATATTTAACACATTTTGATAAATGTAAATAGAAACCTCAAATTTAATCATAGATTGTTTAGCAAGATTTTCTAGGTGAGAGACCCTTATTTTTATTTAAACCCTTATGTACTCTGACTCAGTTTTAACAATTCATGTTTAGGCCACCATCTTCTCATAAGGATTTAATGAAGAATTTTTAAATGATTTTCACCATTCATAAGCTAACTTTTCTTTGTATAACCTTCACTTATAGTGCATATAGTTTTCAAAAACTTTGGTTCTCTGTTTGTAGAATGTGAGGCATCTATTATTAATGAAATATTGGTAGATTTTTTTTCCCCTGAATTGTCTTGAGAGATGATGTTCTCTTACTTAGAAAAAAGTCCTTCAGAATGAGGTATTCTTACAAAAAAAATCATTATATCCACATATGTTCATAAGACACACTATTAAATTTAGTAGTCCCATCACATGTAAGCTTCAGATATTGTTGCTTTAATGCATTCCCTCACTACTTTGATAAAAGCCTTAAGATGTTGCCACTAGTTCTTTGATGATTTCCTCTGATGTTACAGTATCTTTTTTTTTTCTCCAAAAAATCTGTTTTGCATAAACATGAGAAGTCAAGGCAGTTTGAGTTAACGAGTAAAAAATTCAAGTTTTTGCAACAAAAGTACATATATTTGTCCTTAGAGCCCTCTTTCTCAACATAAGAAAGTTTATTTTCTATTTCTAGAAAATATGAACCTTTAGGTTTAAGAGAAACCCAAATATGTTATTCAAGTTTATAATTTTGAGCTTTATTCAGCTACTTCCCCATCGAATTAATGAGATTTATTAATGGAATTAGATGGGGAAGAGGTATATTGACCTAGATACTGACATAGCTGTTTTCCTCATCACCCTTGCCTCACTCCTGAATGAGTCCTGCATTCTGTTGGATTCAAAGATGGATGAATTTGTTTTTAATGTTTAGTTCTAGCTTCCAAATAATTTTGTGGCAACTACATTTAATAAAATGCCACCTTTAATAGATTACTTATTACATCCATAATTAGGTTTAATAATCCTGTATGGATGAAATATTAAAAAACTAATAATCAACTTTTTTATCCATTTGAACAACAAAATTCTGCTTTCAACTAGACTATTGTATGCTTGAAACTTACTGAGGGTATATAAGTGTTCTCTGCATTTAAAAAAAGAGTTAACTATCGGAGGCGATTGGATATGTTAATTGTTTTGATCATGGTGATCATCCCATAATGTACATGTATATTATATACATTTTTAAAAGCCAAGTATCATCTTGTGTGACTCTCTTCTATAGAAAAATGCCATTCTACCAACTCTCAGTGGTACTTGTGAAATTTTATTCATCTCATTGTGCTAAGATGCCATTTTTTTTTCATTTTCCCCCTATATTCTGTGACTTGATAGTATAAACATTTAAAATCTAACTTTTGCATCCGATCCGTTTACTTGTATTTTCTTTTCTTTAAAGTGACATTTACTAGGCACCACTGTAACTATTGTTTTTTCCTTGTCACACCCGTTGTGTGACTCTAATACCCGATCTGTTGCTTTATATGAACTTGCCAATAAAAGGTGAAGTTGTAGAGTCTGCATATGGTTTGAGAGATGCGTCTCTTGTCCCTTTGCTTAAGGAACTGACTGATTGTGAAGCTTTGTCTGAGGAGTAAGAGTCACCAACAGCCACGTTATTATGTGTTGTTTCAGAACTGTCATCCAACACAGGGAGTAAGCGTGCTAAAGTGCTGCTTGCTCAGTTCCATCTGACTCTTTGCAACCCCTTGGACTGTAGCTTGCCAGGGTCCTCTGTCCATGGAATTTTCTAGGCAAGAATATTGAACTGTGTTGCCATTCCCTTCTCCAGGGGATCTGCCTGAACCAGGGATTGAACCCAGGTCCCTGGCATTGCAGGGGTATTTTTATGACTGAGTCATTAGGGAAGCCTAGAACCTGTGAAATCCCTAGGTTTTACTAAACTCAGCCCTTCCTGCTTTGAGTTGAAACCAGAAAATGAAGTAAAGTTTTCTACATGATTAGCAAGATCCATACACAGGAGGTGGAGAAGGAAATGGCAACCCACTGCACTATTCTTGTCTAGAGAATCCCTTGGACACAGGAGCCTGATGGGCTGCTATCCATGGGGTTGCACAGAACTGGACATGACTGAAGGGACGTAGCATACATGCATGCATTGGAGAAGGAAATGGCAACCCACTCTAGTATTCTTGCCTGGAGAATCTCAGGGACAGAGGAGCCTGGTGGGCTGATGTCTATGGGGTCACACGGAGTTGGACATGACTGAAGAGACTTAGCAGCAGCAGCAGCATACACAAGAGGAAAAAAAAAAAAAAACACTTCTCAGCATACTATTAGTTGTCATAGATTTTCAGAAATATTGATACAAGTATGGTCACTGCCACGTATTAACTATCTTTTCCTCTTATTTAATGTAGCAGGTTTTCAAGGGGGTGAATTTTCCAATCTTCTAATTTTATTATTTCTGAAATATATGACCTTTTAAAAAACTTTTAAATCACTGTATTCCATATTCAAGTGAAAGAACCTAGCACAAACACATGTGACCCAAATTATTTGAATCTAGAATGAATATCTGAATAGAGTTGTATTTATATGTTGTAATACTTGGCCAACCTTCTGTAGCATTTCAGTTGGATTTGTTTTTCAGTCGCTCAGTGATGTCTGACTCTTTGCAAACCAGTGGACTGCAGCACACCAGGCTTCCCTGTCCTTCACTATCTCCCAGAGTTTTCTCAAATTATGTCCATTGAGATAATGATGCCATCCAACCATCTCATTCTCTGTTTCCCCTTTCTCTTCCTGCCCTAAATCTTTCCCAGCATCAGGATTTTTCCAATGAGTCAGCTCTTCACATCAGGCCAAAATATTGGAGCTTCAACTTTAGCATCAGTCCTTCCAATGAATATTCATGGTTGATTTCCTTTGAATTGACTGGTTTGATCTCCTTGCTGTCCAAGACTCTTGAGAGTCTTCTCCAGCACCACAATTTGAAAGCATCAGTTCCTCAGTGCCCAGCTTTCTTTATGGTCCCACTTTCACTTCCATACATGACTACTGGAAAAATCATATGTATGTACATATATATATACATATATAATTTTCTACTTTTTCCTCATTAGTTATAGCAAAATTACCAGAAGCATTACCATATGGGAAATGTAATAAATACAAATGTTATTTTGAAAGAGAAGGCAGCTGATATAGCTTACACAGTGTAATTAGTATGTTTACATGCTAGTCTAGATACACCCAGTTATTTATGTTTCAGCAAACGTTTTATTATATTTAACATATCCTTCTCATTTCAGTGTTACAACAGAAGAGAGATACTCAAGGATCCTGGGAAATTAGGTATTAACATTCCCTTGAGGGAAACCTCTACTTAAAAAAATATATTCCGTTTTAAATTTCCTAAGCCATGGCAATATATTTAATTTATCCTAACATTTGAACTCTGACAAAATAAAAAGTGAACAGTGCAATGTTAATTCTTTAACATTTGGCATAAAAATCACATGCTCAGTCATGTCCAACTCTTCGCAATCCCATGGATTTAGCCCAGCAGATTCCTCTGTCCATGGGATTATCCCAACAAGAATACTGGAGTGGATTGCCATTTTCTCCTGTAGGAGATCTTCCCAACCCAGGGATCAAACACGTCTCCCGTGGTTCCTGCATTGGCAGGCCCATTCTTTACCACTGAGCCACCTGGCAAGTGTAAAAATCACAATTCCTACAAGTGCAAAAGCCATGCATGGATTCTGGCAAATCTGGGTTAATTTATATATGTCCCTAATGGCAAAGGTGGGGATGGGAATGTGGTATGGAAAGTGTAGGATGGTCTTCATTGGTCATGATGTTAGTGGCTCTGTGTTGTAAATGTATGACTGCACATTTGTGCTTGCCAGGTTCAATGTCATCAGCTGAGGAACTCAGAGCTGACCATCACAATACTGTGCAATTTAAGCATAATAAAATTGAAGTACTTAAAATGCATTTGTAAAACAAAAATAGTATTAAAATATCAGGTCTTTCTATTCATAATTTCTATTTTATGTGCTATGTAAAATTTGAAGGGAAAGGATATTTCGTTTGCTGACTTGTGAATTTAACTTGCTGTTTCTCTTCTGAGCCCAAATGAGATGAAAAAATCTTGTTAATACAGAATATTAATCCTCTCTTTCTTTCTTCAAATGTGCACGTCTTTCTCAACTTATGATGGGATTATGTCCCAATAAACCCATTATATGTTGAAAGTATCATAAATCAAAAATTCATTTAATAACCTAACTTACTGGACATCATAGCCTACCTTAAACATGTTCAGAACAATTACATTAGCCTACTTTTGGGCAAGATCACCTAACTCAAAGCCTATTTTATAATAAACTGTCAGATATCTCATGTTATCTATTGAATGCTGAACTAAAAGTGAAAATCAGAATGGTTTCAAGTGTATCAGTGTTTATCCTTGTGATCATTTGGCTGACTGAGCTCTCTGACTAACTGATGCTAGAAGCATTTGGAGAGAGCAGCTTACCACACATAGCTAGCCCTGGCCAAGACCTGATCTCAAAATTTGAAGCACAGTTTCTAATGAATTTGGGTTACTTTTGTACCATGGTAAAGTTGAAAAATCATAAGTTTAGCCATTGTAAGTTCAGGACCATCTGTATACATTTTTAAAAAAAGCTTTAAATAAAAACAAATTATATGGCTAATTCCTTGTGGCTCAGATGGTAAAGCATCTGCCTACAATGTAGAAGACCTGGGTTCGATCCCTGGGTCAGGAAGGTCCTCTGGAGAAGGAAATGGCAATCCACTCCAGTACTCTTGCCTGGAAAATCCCATGGATGGAAGAGTGTGGTAGGCTACAGTCCATGGGGTTGCAAAGAGTTGGACACAACTGAGCAACTTCACTTGGTCTTGGTCTATGGCTAATTCCTAAAACATTATCCATTAAACAAGACTATCGCTTAATATCCATTCAAAAAGCCTATTCCTGCCAGTGCTATCATTTTCTTGGCACTTGTTGACACCTTTATGGAAGTCTCATGAGTCTCATTTTCTTTTGTCTTATTCGCACATCATGACACATCTACTGACCAAAGTGAATTTAAATACCACTGGCACTTCTTGTCCCCATGATTATGAATTATCCCCGAGAACATTTATACCTGGCTTCAATCTATTCTCTTTGTCTAGGTCACATCTAGATTTTGTAGATTATTTGAAAATTCCTGTCTTACTTGAGGAACAAGACAATCTTACTTCCCTTTCCCACTTTTATTTCTTTTTCTTTTACTTTGTCAGGGTGTAGTTTTATCATAGTTAAAAATGTCAACCAAAAATTATAAATTAAAATAAGAAGCATGCTTTGATGATTTGTTTTGTTTTTGGTATGCATGGGTATTTTTTCAGACCTCTAAAGGAATTTTAAAAACCCTCCAAATGAAAATAAGAAAAACATTTATATATATATACTTTATTTCTGAGCTTATTATGTTTCCAGATTCTATTCTTTTATAGTTTATAGTGTTGTTATAAGTATTATAGTTTCCTCAGGAAAACTTTATGTTTTTTTATAGCAAAATATGAAGTTGCGGTGTCTCATATTTCTACACTCCTTTGAAAGATGACAGTTCTCTCCTTGAGGGTAGATTCTGGAAGGTGTTTTTGACATAGATCTTAAAAAAAATAATACTGATAAACACACATATATTCATACAGAAAGTTTTATTTCAGTTTTTATCTCCCTAAATCATGATAATCAAAATTATCATCTCCATCTTTCTGTCAATCCACTTCCTCCTTATTCCTTATTCCTGTAACTACTCTCTTTTCTTATTTGTATTTATAATGAGTTTCAGAATANAAAAAAATAATACTGATAAACACACATATATTCATACAGAAAGTTTTATTTCAGTTTTTATCTCCCTAAATCATGATAATCAAAATTATCATCTCCATCTTTCTGTCAATCCACTTCCTCCTTATTCCTTATTCCTGTAACTACTCTCTTTTCTTATTTGTATTTATAATGAGTTTCAGAATACAGCTCATAGCTTTTGTTTGAAGGACTGGATTTAGTTCTTAGTGATATTATAGAAGGACTAAATTTTACTAAAGAGTGATTCTCTGGGAAAAAAGTGTTGATAAGTTAGTCTATTAGAAGAGTTTTATAGTCACTGGTCCTAATGACAAATATTCAAGTTCTCTCAATATATGGAAGGATTGCAAGTTAATTTCCTTTGAAGTAGACATGATCATTGACAGCTTTGGTCAATGAATGATAAACAGAAGTGATGGGTGTCACTTCTTGCAGAAGCTTTAAGAACGTGCATATGGTTCACTGCATACAGTTTGCCTGCCTCAGTGGTTTTGAAAGCATATATGGAGATGGAACCTCCATTATTCTTTTACCCTTATTACCCAGGAATTGAACCCAGGTTTCCCACATTGCAGGCAGATTGTTTACCAGCTGAGTCACAAGGGAAGCCCAAGCATACTGGAGTGGGTAGCCTATCTCTTCTCCAGTGGATCTTCCCGACCCAGGAATCGAACCGCCGTCTCCTGCATAGCAGGCGGACTCTTACCAACTGAGCTACCAGGGAAGCCCCTTCCATTATCCTGGGTTCCTAAATAACTGTATGTAACAGAGTCCTCCTTCTTCACCCCTCCTCTTCCCTAAATCCACGTGCGTGCTAAGTTGCTTCAATTGTGTCCTAGTCTTTGCAACCCCATGGACTGTAGCCTATCAGGCTCTTCTGTCCATGGGATTCTTCAGGCAAGATTACCGGAGTGGGTTGCCATACCCACTCCAGCCTCAATCCACAAAGTATAAAATAATGTTTTGTTTTTAACACTCTGGAGTTATTTGTTACCACAGCATATCTTTCCTCCCTTGTCTAGCAGAGAGCAACTGTACAGTTTTTGCAGACTGTAAAAGAATTGTCGTTTCTCTTGTCTAGGGAGCTGTAGTGTCAATAATGGGAAATACCATCTCATTTGGAACTCTCTAACATTACAAAGGAAGAAGCTTTATACTTTTACTTATTTCATGGATAATAAATACACTGTCTTGTCGGAGTATAGATTCAATGGTAGCCTCCATGAAATATTTTTGATTTCTGGAATTTTATATATATTCTTCCCTTCCCAATTTTGAATTTATCTTCCCTCTTTACCTTAAGGATTTATTACCTTCCAAATGCAAATCTTTGGAGAAAGAGAATACTTTAAGTCTTATTAGTCGTTTACCCCTTGGTGTATAAAGTACATAATGAAATAAGAAGAGAGTTTCCAAAAAATAGTTTTAGATGGTGGCAAAGTAGGGAGATGATAAAGGATCATGGCACCTATCTGGCAAAAGGGAGAAAAGAGATTGCATGTTCAAGACAAATTTTGCCTACTTGATAATTTTTAGAAGAACTGGCTCTTGTTTAATGCTCTAGTGTATGCCGAGATTAAATATAAGCTCTAGAGAAATCTTAAAGCCCTTGACATCATAGAAAAATTAAATTACATTACTGCCTTAAAAGTTTCTAGAGACTCCTTGTTCTTCAAAACTGATTTGCTGGGGACAGAAAAACTTGTGAAAGGCATTTGATTCTCTGTTTCTCATGGAGCACTCATGCACTTCTGCTGACACTGGAATGATGAGTTAATGTTTCTGAAGTTCATTGAAGAGCATTTTAGAAGAGCATTTTAGAACTGAAAAAGCACTACTATTACAGTTGTATATTTATACTGATTTTACAATGTTTCACAACCTTTGTGCCTGGTGTGTTTCTTGTTAAGGACATCATAACTTTCATTGAATGAAACTTAAATGCAGTTTTAAAAGATATATTGAAGACTTACATATACTACACTTGCTAGTGTGCTAGTGAAGCAACAGAAATCTAGATATATTTCAGTGTTATATTTTGGTGGGATGAGCGCCTATATGTTAGGTAGTCTGTAATTCTTATACGATATTGGAATTTAAGATCAGATTTGATATTTAGTGTTTATCTTAAAGTGCTATAAAGGCAAAGTTTAGAGTAATCACATAAAACCAGGGACCATTCAGTTTCTAATTTATGCACGTCTCCAAACTGGTAATGAAATCTCACTTTCAAATAATTAATATGAATTATTTGGCAAATGACTTAATGATAATATTAGTCTCTGTAAAGGGAAAATTTCTATTCATGCTGCTGCGGCTGCTGCTGCTAAGTCGCTTCAGTTGTGTCTGACTCTGTGCAACCCCATAGGTAGCAGCCCACCAGGCTCCCTCGTCCCTGGGATTCTCCAGGCAAGGACACTGGAGTGGGTTGCCATTTGACATATAAATCTCAGTTTTATATACTCATATATGATTTTGTTTGTTTATTTTCTGTGGTAATATTGATTCTGAAACTTTTCTCCAAACTTCTTAGGAGAGTTATATCTTTTCTTTGAATTTAGCTTTCTAAAGAAGAAGTTAGATATCTTCAGGGTTTATCAGGCTGGAAGTTTTTCAAAAATTAATAGTTGTCTTAAACTAGGGTACTTGTTGGTAAGGAAAAAGACACTTGTGGGCATAAGGGTGTATACGAATAAAGTCAGTTGCCACTGAAAATAGTTTTTACCAATAATCTTTTATCTTTGAGACTTTTATGAAAGCAAGTTGAAGTTACAATGAATGCATTGTTTTTCCTTTTCCTTTTTGAAGAGCTAGTATGCTAACTTCTTGTCTGCTTTCTGCTTACTTGTGGAACTATTTTCTGAGTCCATTTCCAAAAAGTACATTAGCTGCCATTTGGCGAACAGCATTTTTTCCCCTCTATGATCTATTTATATGTTTTAACTTAAATATTATTTATTTTAGATATTACCTATTACTTATTGCTACCCTAGTGCCCCCAAATATGTTTGATTTTAGAAACCAAGCATTCTCTACTTTTGTGGCATTTTCTCATTTCAATATCCTGTTCCCTCACAAAATCAGGTATAAGAAAACAATCCATTTATTCTTTATACCAATTTTGTTTGCTATTTCATATATTGCTATTTTTCTGCCTTTAACTAATTTAAATAGTGGAAAATTTATCTTCCAAATTCTATTTGATTTTTAGTCTCCTTGAGGATAAGGATCACAGCAGCTTGTCTGTGTAGCATACTGCCTGATACATGGTAGGCAGTTTGTTGCTGCTGCTGCTAAGTTGCTTCAGTGGTATCCGACTCTGTGTGACCCCATAGATGGCAGCCCACCAGACTCCTCTGTCCCTGGGATTCTCCAGGCAAGAATACTGGAATGGGTTGCCATTTCCTTCTCCAGGTAGACAGCCAGTAGAAGCTTATTAGTTACTAATAAACAAATATATAAAGTACTGATTTTGATGGAGAAGCTATTGTGAAGAACACAATATCCTTAGTACCTTGGTGGGCTGCAGTCCATGGGGTCTCAAAGAGTCGGACACGACTGAGCAACTTCACTTTCACTTTTCACTTTCCTGCTTTGGAGAAGGAAATGGCAACCCACTCCAGTGTTCTTGCCTGGAGAATCCCAGGGATGAGGGAGCCTGGTGGGCTGCCATCTATGGGGTCGCACAGAGTTGGACACGACTGAAGTGACTTAGCAGCAGCAGCAACATATACTGTCTACAGGACTATGTGACAGGACTAACTCTAAGTACTTAGAGCATATGCTGTCCATGTTCTGTCTACACTTTCATATACTACTTATCATCTCAATCTTCCAACCATCTTCAAGGGAAGTTTGTCAGAAGGCTGCCCTCAGCACGACAGATTCCACTTTGCTACAGTGTACCTGGGGCAGGATATGCTTGGGATTTAATGTTCCCATGGAGGCAGCCTAAAATCAATGACTAATGGGTTTAGGGGTTTAAATATCCCAGGTCTTTTTCTCCCTGCCCGGAATAAGTCTAAGCATTTTACATAATTTTCAGTGTCATGAAACTAAGAATTACTAATCAAAGAAGAGAATGTTGTGATCCAATTCAGCAATATATTTTCAGGTAAGAAGATAAACAATCAAATCTTGAGAATATAGTGTAACAATTACCTACATATTATATGATTAAAAACTATGGAAAAAATCATATCCTCAGGTTTTTGTTAGTCATTTTAAAATATTTCTTTTTTAAGAGAGGTTTTAATCTGTATGTGCTCAAATATGTTAGACTTTCTTGATATTTTTCTCTACTTTATGGGTTACAAAATAGTCACATTTTGGAGGGTGATTTTTAAAGTTTTATATTTGTATCTTTAAGATTTTGAAATTAAATTTTTTGTGTAGTAGAAGTATGGGTCTCTGTCTACTTCTATCTCTTTCAACACTTGTTAGCTGTTTACCCTTAAAATATTTATTGAGAAATATGTTTCCTACTGATGTGAAATGCAATCTTCAATATATACTAAATTTCTAAAAATTTCGGTTTGAGTTTTCTATCTACTGTATGTTAGCAGCAAGCTGTTTTAATTAGTGTAGTTTTACAGTATGCTCAGTATCTCATTGGTCAAGTCCTTCTTCACATTATTTTTTATTTTAAAAATATTTTGGCTATATTTTTCATTTTTTTTAGTAAATAATAATAGAAATACCAATAGACTATAACTAGAATTTTGATGGATATTAATTGAATTTAAAAATATATTTGTAATTAAAATATACTGACTTTAATACTTATTATACTTAGATGTGTAAAGTTCCATCTTTTCACCCACTCAGGAGCATTTAACTCTTATGTTTCAAAGGAAGCCTATAGACAGGAGGTCAGATACAATCTAGACTTTGAAAAAAAGGAGAGTCTTGCATTAGAACCTTCTAAGTAGAAGGAATTCATAGAATTCTTAGTAGTAGAGCTTCCCTGGTGGCTCAGCTGGTAAAGAATCTGCCTGCAATGCAGGAGACCCTGGTTCCATTCCTGGATTGGGAAGAGCCACTGGAGATGGGATAGGCTACCCACTCCAGTATTCTTGGGTTTTCCTTGTGGCTCAGCTGGTAAAGAATCTGTCTGCAATGCAGGAGACCTGAGTTTGATCCCCGGGTTGCGAAGATCCCCTGGAGAAGGAAAAGGCTACCCACTCCAGTATTCTGGCCTGGAGAATTCCATGGACTGTATAGTCCATGGGGTTGCAAAGAGTCCAACAGGATGATTTTCCCTTTTACTTTCAAGTAGAAGGAAGGAAGGAAGGAAGTTTATGATGAAGCTTGAAATCCATATTTAGATTTGGTTGTGAGGACTTTATATGCTATTCTACAGGAATGGGAATCGTTTAGGCAGTAATAAGTTTTTGATGTTTACCATTAAGGAGAATAACTGATCAAATCTGTGATTTAGAAAGACTAATCATATGGTTGGGCTCCCCTGGTGGCTCAGAGGGTAAAGAATCCACCTGCAATGCAGGAAACCTGGATTCAGTCCCTGGGTTGGAAAGATCCCCTGAAGGAGGGCATGGAAACCCATTCCAGTATTCTGGAGAATCCCCACTGACAGAGGCATCCGGCTACAGCCCGTGGGATCACAAAGAGTTGGACATGACACAGCAACTAAGCACAATCATGTGGTTGGTTCCACTGAAAACCAGTCCTCATCCAGAAGCTATTTTGGGGACTATGAAATCACCTCTTCAACATAAATTCATGTATGGTTGAAAGGGGCTTTGATGATTAACAAAAGGTGCTTCTCTCAACCCAGTTAGGAACCGTGAACCAGGAACCATGAATGAAGTCCAAATATTTATTTCTTATTCTATCACAGTATCATACATAGTAGCATACTATCCCTAAATGTTTTGGTGCACAAATTATTTTTAAAATTAAAACTATTTAATATAAGTAGCAAATATATTTATTATATAAAGTATAGAAGCTATGGGTAAACAAAAAATTTTAAAATATCTTAAGTGTTCCACTGGAACACCATCAACATATAAGCACCATTAACACATTGGTGACTTTTGCTTCAAGTGTGTGTAACCATACATTTCTAACTTTTCAAAAACCAAAATGTATGCCTTTATAGTAATAGAGCTTCAGCACTTATGAATCCCACAAATGTGTTTTAAATTGCATTTCAATCTAAAGTAGTTTCTAATATGACAAAATCTCAGTGTTTCTCTTTCTTAAAAGTGTTTCTTAATTTCCAAAATTAATTTTACTCTGAAATAAGTATTTACTCTTTCCCATCATCTTAAGAGATTTAAATGTATCAGAACATAATCAGAAATTGTAAAATGGCTCANAATCCCACAAATGTGTTTTAAATTATATTTCAATCTAAAGTAGTTTCTAATATGACAAAATCTCAGTGTTTCTCTTTCTTAAAAGTGTTTCTTAATTTCCAAAATTAATTTTACTCTGAAATAAGTATTTACTCTTTCCCATCACCTTAAGAGATTTAAATGTATCAGAACATAATCAGAAATTGTAAAATGGCTCAAAAATTACTGATGATGAGAGAAATTTAAAAATTTTTGCTCAATAGTTTTGCAGTTCTTCATGGAAGACATAATGTTGAGACATTGTTATATAGCCTTCACTGTTTGACAAACATAAATGTCAATTTAATTGCATGATTTTTATAAAACACAAGGATATAAGGAATTTGAATGTAATCTTTGCATGAAACTTCAGTAATTATGCTATATGTAATGATGTAACTATTATAAAATAAATGCAAAATTTCATAGCACAAATTGTAGTGTAGGAACAAAGATGTATCTTTAGATTTTTACTTTCATGTAGGTAACTGATAAAGGAAATGAGACTTCTCTAGATGTTTCATTTATAAAAGGCAGTGAGTGAGTAACCGGTACTCATGTCCCTTAAAAATATAGATCATATTGGGATATTATTAATAATAATAATAAATTAGAAATCTTGTAAGCTAAATTAAATATCTTCCATCCACACAGGGAGATAAAATATTCCTGTACAAGATTAAAATTATCCTAGAATTTGAGGGCAAAATCATATGTAAGGAAAATATGATTGTATGAAATATGGGAAAAATTGATGGCCTAAAGCAGAAACTCAAAATCTATTAATACTCTCAACAAAACTGCAATTCTTAAAAACTGGAAATCAGTGCAGGTTGGTTTGTTGAAGAAATATTAAATGTGAGACTTAATGTGTTGCAATAAATATGGGATGTCAGTCTACTTTGATAACAACCATTTACTGCTTGTGCATATTCTGAGAAGAAATGTTGATTATGGGGCAATGGGATCAATGAGAGCTTTTATTCTAACCACATTACTGTGGAGCACTTTGTTGGAGTGCTGTTTCTCAAGTTGGTTGCATATTTCAGATAAAGAAAGGAAGTCCCCAATGTGAAACTGCTGTGTCATTTCTTCTTCCTTAACTGAAATTCCAACCAAGGTTCAGGAAATGCCCTAATGAGCCACTTCTCTTTTCTCTTTCCTCAACTAAGTGGATTCCAACCAGCCCAAACTATTCATTATTCATGATTAGCTCGTTTACTTTGGTTGTCTCTTTTAGCATGGTGCTAATGTTATGGGAAGAGTGATTATAATTTGTTGCTGTTTGTAAAGGTAATAACACTGATAGAATCCAATCATTGCTGGTAGGTAACCAAACTGACAAGTTAATTTTCTGTACTTTAAACTGTGAAAGAGAAGTCTAATCAATACCTGCTTTACTTTGATTTGTATGGTTTACTGATAATTATAGTTTTATCTTGCATGATCACTGGGTATCAGGATGTTATAGTAGTTGAGCTGTGATTTTCTGTAATTTGGGTAAAATATATCTAAAACTCTATTAATGTCTTATTTTAATCAAGATGTAGAAATCACTGTTTTATTTCATAACCAAAGCAATTTCTTCTTTCAGTTTAATATTCTAGAGTACTTACTAAATTGGAACATGATTTGACATTTTATTGTATCTTATATGTTATTTTATGAGTAAATGTTAATTTCTGTTTACATTTTAGCAATATATATTTTATTGGCTTTTAAAGGTAAGAAAATATGAGTACTCTTCAGAGCAGAAATAATATCAGATAGTACTTTAGCATACGCTATCTTTCAAGCATCAAAAGTTATTCTGTTTTTTATGAAAATTTGAACCTGAAAAATTTGTATAAGAGATGTCAAATATCCCAAAACAATAACTTTTTATTATGATTGTTTTAAATTACTGTATTAATTATTTTTTAAATTGTAATAACTAGCAGAGTTGTAATAGGGACTGGAAGATTATATATATATTTGTATATATATTCTTATAAATACACGTATGTTTTGTGTATATTTGTTTATATGAATTATAACNACGCTATCTTTCAAGCATCAAAAGTTATTCTGTTTTTTATGAAAATTTGAATCTGAAAAATTTGTATAAGAGATGTCAAATATCCCCAAACAATAACTTTTTATTATAATTGTTTTAAATTACTTTAAATTGTATTAATTATTTTTTAAATTGTAATAACTAGCAGAGTTGTAGTAGGGACTGGAAGATTATATATATATTTGTATATATATTCTTATAAATACACATATGTTTTGTATATATTTGTTTATATGAATTATAACCCATGCTTTTTAGTAACATCTTAAAATGTTTAATTGGGAATAGACATTTTGAGAAGAAAATAAGCCTGAGATAATCTTTAATTCATTTTAGATAACTTTTTAGTAACTTATTTACTAGAAATTCATTTAAAGTTAAGAGACTTTAAAATAACCTTCACAGTTCTTCCCTATTCAGGCTGTGTCAACAAAACAAAGTGAAGCAGAATATGGAGTTCATTATCAAGATTATTCAGACAATTCTGCTTCACTTCTGTTTTAGGTGAATCTGAGTCTAGCTTTATACTTTCAAGTAAATTTTGAATTAATACTAAATCTTTTACTTTTTCGGTAGAAGCTACCTTAAATAGGCCAAACTTTGTAATCTCCAGTTTGAGAATAAAAACTTTTTAAAATCTATAAACCAAATGGAATAGAGATAATTTTCATGATGTATGTCTTTGGTTTGATTACCATTACTTTTCTTAAAAGATTTCTATTTCATTATGAAGGAGTAGAATGTTTCAATGTATGTGTAGTTTTGTTGAACTGGAAGTTGCAGCTGATGTCAAAACTGAAACAAACTGAAAAAAGTTCATTCAAAATCAGCTTAATTTTAAAGACTGTGACACAAGGATTTATTATGTTTTAGATAAGCAAAATAATATGAGATATTTAAATCTGATGGAAATTTCTCTTCAGTCAGTGGAATAATCCAGACAAGAATATCCTAGTATTAGTGACATTTTCAGAAATTGTAGTAATTTTGAAAGTGGAAATAATTTTGAAAACAGTGGTTTGAATAGTTAGAAAGGAGAAATAAGAAAAGGAGAAACTGAAAGAAATAAAATATTCTTATACAACAGTTTCAAACAAATTAATGAAATATGATTCTAAAGAATAACTATGGATACTAATAAAGCAGTAAACATACATGTGGAAATATAATGGATTCTTTATTAATCAATGTATAAATAAAATTCAATTTTATTTTTCTAAAAATAAATGTACAAAATGAAATTCACTCAACATATCATATTCTTCACAGAAGCAAATCTGATTAATTCTTTATAGTCAAATATGTTAGATTAAGAAGTGGGGTGATAACAGATCCACAGAAGTGATGTTTACAAATAGCAAATTGCAAAATTTACACTGTTGGCTAAAACAAAACAAATGAATAGTGCAAATGAATAATGCAGAATAGTTGCTCAGGTTTTATTGATTATATTTACCAAGATCAGGAAGAAGAGTCAGTGAAACATAGATAGCCAAGGATGTATGAGGAAGTGTAAGAATCACAAGTGTTTTTGAAAACATAACCTGTAAGGGGAGACTTTAACAGTAGTTTTGTAGAAAAATGAATATTAACAATGTACAAAAATATTCTTAATTTTGTGTAGATATGAATTTCCAGCCTGTTAAGGAATCGGTAAGTCAGTGTGTAGGTGTTTGGAGACATATGAAAATTGGCAGACATTATTTTGTTTGTGAGAACTTACCTGATGATAGATAATTCTGCAATTCCATTAAATTGTATTTATTGGAGCATGTAAATCTTGTCCCATTGCTTATTAGCAAATAAGAATGGTATGCGAATGTATTGTAGGTGGAGCTAGTGGTAAAGAACATGACAGCTAATGCAGGAGACATGAGAGATGTGGGTTCGATCCCTGGGTCGGGGAGATCCCCTGAAGGAGGATATGGCAATCTGCTCTAGTGTTCTTGCCTGGAAAATCCCATGGACAGAGGAGTCTGGCAGGCTATAGTCCATAGTGTCACAAAGAGTCATACANGCTAGTGGTAAAGAACATGACAGCTAATGCAGGAGACATGAGAGATGTGGGTTCGATCCCTGGGTCGGGGAGATCCCCTGAAGGAGGATATGGCAATCTGCTCTAGTGTTCTTGCCTGGAAAATCCCATGGACAGAGGAGTCTGGCAGGCTATAGTCCATAGTGTCACAAAGAGTCATACAAGACTGAAGCAACTTAGCACATCTGCTAAATATTAGGAAAACCGAGGGATCTATGTTATTGAAAACTGAGATAGTAAGATAGGTTGTAGAATTTCTTTAGATGACCAGTTTTAAGAACAGATTGGCTAAACAAAGTAAGGCTTAGGTTCTAATTTTGTTATCGTTCCTAGGATACAGCAAGAACTTAATGACCTTAAAGCCTATTAGGATGCTGTTTTTCTTTTTATCACTTTAAGTTTGAAAGAACATNTTGTAGAATTTCTTTAGATGACCAGTTTTAAGAACAGATTGGCTAAACAAAGTAAGGCTTAGGTTCTAATTTTGTTATCGTTCCTAGGATACAGCAAGAACTTAATGACCTTAAAGCCTATTAGGATGCTGTTTTTCTTTTTATCACTTTAAGTTTGAAAGAACATGTGAGTTTCAAAAACAGAACTAAAAAAGGCAACGGAAGGGAATGAGTCTGGGAAAGAGACTGAGTTTTAATTTGAATTCCCATGTCTCTTACTTCATTCCCAAGAGTTACCATGGAAGTGTATTTCCAAATCATTTCTTGTCTTTCCTGAAACACTCCTCCTTAGCCAGTGGACTGGAACAGATTGTGATTCACTTTCTAGCTTCTTCCATTGGGTCACAGAATCCTTCTGTTCCTCCCTTTATTTTCTTTTGCAAACATGTTTCTAATACAGAAGTTTATACATACATGAACAATTAATTTCTGAAAGATATTTAGCTTCCTTAGATGTATTTCCAAGTAAGAATTTGAGCCAGGGTTATCTGTTCGATCAGGCATTTGACTGTATCTCTTTTTACCTCCGCTGGTGAAAACTGGTTCTATCAAACATCTTTCCATATGCTCCAAAAATCTAGACCACTACCTATTTGTTTTGAAAATCTGTCTATAGACAGATAATGCTCTCAGCTAGTGCTTGCAGGGAATTCCTCAACAGCTAGGATTTTGACATTCTCTGCTACCTTTGATCTTGTGCAAATTCAAATAGATTTGAACTGAACTACTGAGGTCTGCAACAAAAGTTTTGTCAGTAGAATTTTTACCATTAGATTTTAAGGTCTGATAAACTTTTAGCCTTCTCCTTAGTTAGTCTTAGGCTAAGAAACATCTGATCCTCTAGTCATTCTCTCAAATGTTTCTCTCCATTTTGCAATTCACTTGTCCTCTTCTAAAGCTTCTGATTGTCCTGCCCATAGGTAAGGTACTTTTCACACGATGGATGATTTGCTCTTTCTGTCAGAGCAGAGATGTGAAAAGCATAGGAGATTCAGGGGTCTTTGATTAGAGCTTGGAATCATTGTGGGGAATAACATAAAGAAGAGCTAGAGAATTAACGTAGGGGCGGATCATAAGAACTACGCTTTTAAGGGTACAAGAGTAACTTGATCTGATTGTGTTTTAAGCAAGATTATCTCTGGCCATTTGGAACATGGATTGGTGGGACAAAAGACCAAAGTCATACGTTTTAGATTTTGTTTATAGAGTCCTCTTGTATTTTAAGCCAGCAAGGACAAGTATGTAGGTAATACTTCATAAAGTGGTTGATTGTACCTCTGGCAAGAACAGAAGACAAAATCTTTGCTAAAAATATGATAGAACTTACTTCATAAGAAAATCAAAGGTGATGAACTGTCATTTTCCACTGTAGAAGTAACCACTTAAACTGAGCATGAATTAGCTCCCAAACTGTGGGCCAAGCAAATATTTGCAAATGATTCAGTGATTTCTTTGTGGTTGCTTGGTTTAGAGCTGATAGAACACACTGTAAAATAGGAAGTCAGATGTTCAGCATTTTTAGCTTGCTACTAACTTGCCATGTGACTTTGAATAAGTCTGTGTGTCTGGGAGGGGGGAGTGTTTGCTGAATGTTTTAAATTGAATTAACGTGTAGCATGGAGAGTGAATGAAGGGCTGAGGCTGAGCTTGAGTGTGAAGGAAGAGGGGTCTGGTGGTGTTAAAGTTTAAATCTCCTGTGCTTGAGAGATAGTTCTGAATTTATTCCAGGGATATCAAACTTAGATTGGTAATGAGAGCTCTAAGAATGGAAATCTAGGTCACAACCCAAAGGGAGGACTTGTCTGCTTCTCCCTATGGGATCCCTAATCTCACATTTATGACAGATTTATAGAGCACAAAACATAACCAGGGATAACTATCTCATATATCTTCTCCTATGAAAACAGCCTTGGAGGACTCTGCTTTAGGACAGAGCTCTCAGAGCAAAACAAAGTAGAGAATGAAGCAACTCTGCATAATCTGGCTTTTTGTCGTAGTCATATCTACTTTTCTGTATTTTCCAAAAATATATTGTCAGTTCCTTATCATTTCTATTTGTTTCAGAAGGAGATCCTTCACTAAGTAGTATCTAAATTCATTTAGATTCAGCCCCACTGAACATACCCAGTGAAATATATAACACAACCTTTAACCAATTACTTAAGATGTATTTTCTTTTTTTTTGTTTTTGTTTTTCTTTCTTTTTTTTTTTTNATCTGCATATCTGAGGTTATTGATATTCCTGCCAGCAATCTTGATTCCAGCTTGTGCTTCTTCCAGCCCAGCGTTTCTTATAATGTACTCTGCATAGAAGTTAAATAAGCAGGGTGACAATATACAGCCTTGATGTACTCCTTTTCCTATTTGGAACCAGTCTGTTCTGCAGTGTAAATTGGGTTGGAAAACGTTGTTCCACCTGCTCTAAGTATGGTTTCTGGTATCTAAGAGTCAAGTCAGATTAGTATAAAGTTTTATGTTTGTGCTTTCACTTGAGCTGATTAATATTATGCTTTGGGCTTTTGATCAAGAATAAATGTGGTGGATATTAAGGTGCTTGGCCAACATTATCCCCTTCATGACTGAATTACAGTTGCCTCCATCTGATCCTGCTTTCCTCATTCTACTCTCGAACTAGTTTTGAGAGCAGTCCCCAGTAAACCTCCCATGGTCATGTTTCAGATTGTTCCTGGATGACTCAGTTTAAGATAATAAATAAATATAGGTACATGTACATATATATATATGTATATTTAAATCTGAGCATGTAAAGAATTTCACTGCACATATTACAAATCTGCTACTAGAATTTTATCAATTATGTCTTTTATGAAAAAATATAGTTTATAAATTCTTGGATATTTTTCCGAAGAATATATGTCTTTCCTCAGAGCTCGTATGATTTAATTACTTTTAAGAAATATACATTAGGTTGAATTACAACTGTGGAAATTTCCCTAAGAGATAGGAATACCAGACCACCTTACCTGCCTCCTGGGAAATCTGTATGCAGGTCAAGAAGCCACAGTTAGAACCAGATNTAAATTCTTGGATATTTTTCCGAAGAATATATGTCTTTCCTCAGAGCTCGTATGATTTAATTACTTTTAAGAAATATACATTAGGTTGAATTACAACTGTGGAAATTTCCCTAAGAGATAGGAATACCAGACCACCTTACCTGCCTCCTGGGAAATCTGTATGCAGGTCAAGAAGCCACAGTTAGAACCAGATATGGAACAATGGACTGGTTCAAAATTGGGAAAGGAGTATGTCAAGGCTGTATATTGTCACCCTGCTTATTTAACTTATATGAAGAGTACATCATGTGAAATTCCCAGCTGGATGAAGCACAAGCTGGAATCAAGAATGATGGGAGAAATATCAATAACCTGAGATATGCAGATTACACCACCCTTATGGCAGAAAGCAAGAGGAACTAAGGAGCTTCTTGATGAAAGTGAAAGAGGAGAGTGAAAAGTTGGCTTAAAACTCAACACTCAGAAAATGAAGATCGTGGCATCTGATTCCCATCGTGAATAGATGAGGAAATGATGGAAACAGTGACAGAATTTATTTTCTTGGGCTCCAAAATCACTGCAGGTGGTGACTGCAGCCATGAAATTAAAAGATGCTTGCTCCTTGGTAGAAAAGCTATGACAAAGCTAGACATATTAAAAAGTAGAGACATTACTTTGCCTACAAAAGTCTGTGTAGTTAAAGCTATGGTTTTTCCAGTAGTCATGTATGGATGTGAGAGCTGGACAGTAAAAAATGAGTGCTGAAGAATTGATGCTTTTGAACTGTAGTGTTAGAGTAGATTCTTGAGAGTCCTTTGGACTGCAAGGAGATCAAACCAGTCAATCCTAAAAGAAATCAATCCTGAATATCATTGCAGGGACTAGTGCTAAAACTGAAACTCCAATACTTTGGCCACCTGAGGGGAAGAACTGATTCATTGGAAAAGACCCTGGTGCTGAAAAATTGAAGGCAGGAGGATAAGGAGATGACAGAGGACAAGATGGTTGGATGGCATCACCAACTCAATGGACATGAGTTTGATCAAGCTCTGGGAGATGGTGAAGGACAGGGAAGCCTGGTGTGCTGCAGTCCATGGGACTACAAAGAATTGGAAACAACTGAGTGACTGAACAACAACATGGAACAGACATTTTGTACATAAAAATGGTCAAGTATCTGTGATTCCAGAAGGTTCCACTTAATATGTTTTAATAATTTTCCTTTTTCCTTTTTTGTCAGGATGCTCATGGGTAAATTTGGTACTCAGTTGCAATATTAATCTTCAGCCTGCATCTAATGGTGTAAAATACCTTTCACCACATTTACATGTGTGTGTGCTCAGTTGCTCAGTCATGTCCAACTCTTTGTGACCCCATGGACTGTAGTCCACCAGGCTCCTCTGGCCATAGAATTTTTCAGACAGGAATACTGGAGTGGGTTGTCTTTCCCTACTCGACACCACGTTTACAGCTCATAGTCAGTTATAATGTTTTGGAAAATAGGGAGGATAAAAGTAAATAAATCCTTTTAAATGAAATAAAATGATTTTTGCACATAGACAAAGTTTTGAACTTAAGCTGATCATTATTTTTAGTTGCAGTAACAGCATTCTGGAGAGATAATGTTGAGACATAATTCAGAGATTATGAAAACAATAATAATAATAATTATGATTTGAGTAATTCAAGGTTCAAGAGATGTTTTTTACTTATTATTTTTAATAGCGAAACTTCCTTACATCTGAGTGGTCTTAATCTCTTTGATAATCTAAAGAACCAATTCACAGTCTGCAACTGCTCTGGCCTTATAGGTGAAGACTTTGAAACTCTGATTATGGTTTACCTCCCAGGTCCTTCAGTGGTAAAGAATCCGTCTGCCAAGTGGGAGACATGGGTTCAACCTTGGGCCCAGAAGATCCCCTGAAGAAGAAAATGGCAACCTATTTCAGTATTTTTGCCTGGGAAATCCCATGGACTGAGGAATCTGGAAGTCTACAGTCCATGAGGTTGCAAAAGAGTCAGACTTAGCAAGTAAACAACAACGATGACAATACATTTCTGAGTTTTGCTTTGTGTTCCAGTAATTTCAATCAGGAACCAATATCCTGTAGTGCTTAGGAAGGCAGGCCCTGTATTCCCACTCCTTCCCTTGCCAGTGGAATGATGACAGACATTCCATTTAACCTAAGTTCAATTATATAATGTAATGTAGATATTATATCCTAAGATTGTAACAAGAAGTAAATGAAATAATATGTATAAAATGCTTAACAGAGTGCTTGATACTTGTTGCATATTTCTATATTTATCATTATTATCATTTTTGCTATAGTTGGTATTAATATTGCCCAAGTATATTGTAAATTTCTAGAGCCCTAGGGTCACAACTATGCCTTCCCATGGACACTTGATGTAACACAAACTGCAATAAGTACTCTAATGATGCTTTTAGCATCAATGAATGAATAGTGAAAAATAAATTAGTTAATAAAAGTTGTATATTCTGATCCAATATACTTTTCTTAGAAAAATATGCAGTGTTCTTTAGCATTCATTTACATTGTGTGAAAATCAATCAGATTTGTGAATCTGAAAGTGCTATTTATAATGTATGTTTTGTAGATGTATGTGGATTAAGAAGGATTAATTTAAAACTGTAGAATAATCTAAATAGCTACCCTAAAAAATTACCACAGGCATTTTAATGAAATGTTATTTTACAACTTAAAGCTCATAGCGATATAATTAGTAATATGTGTAATCTTTATTACCAATCTTAATCTTTTTTATATGACTGAAAAATTATTTTATGGTAGTACAATTAAAATAATGCTAAAAATGTCAGCATAACAGAATTAAACTGAAGTAACTACTACAATATTGTAACCCAAACCAGCTAATTTAAATGCAAAATCCTTTGTAAAGGCTATTTATCTGAGCTAATGCATGTTAAGGGATTTGAGGAGTAGATTGTGAAACTGAAATAAAAGGAAAAATAACCACTGTACAGCAATCTTTACTATTGTTTAACATGAGGGAAATATTAAATAGGGTTATATATAGGCCACTTGAGGAAAATGTATTAGAAGCCATATTGCAGCATAGTAAATATAACGGGGACGGGTGGGCAATCCTATTTTCAAAGGCTTTTAAAGGGAAAGCTTAGAATACTTAAAGTTGTCCTTATATAAATAATGGTATATCATTAACTATGATAATTAGACTGAAGATGCCCAGAATTTTAAGTCTATGTTTTGAAAGAGGAATTTCAAAATACTGGAGAGTTGTTTAGTTGGCACATGACACTAGTTAGATTTTTCTCTGAATGCTTTTCTTTCTGTCAATTCATAATGACTTTAATAAAGTATTGTTATCATAAAGTAAGAATACAGAAGGGTTTAAAATTAAGATTTTTTTAAAGCTGAAAATGAACTCAGGATCAAAACCTGGAAAATATAGAAAACTGAAAAAAAATCATGTAGGTTTTCATCACCCATAAAGTATCATTCAGTATTTAGTGTATTTATTTTTAGTCTTTGTTCCTTCATGGATAATTTTTTAAACTTTTAATTAAAAACAATTATAATTATATTCAATGTAATATTTATATGTAATACAAAGGAATCCAGGAGATACATTTCAGTTCAGTTCAGTTGCTCAGTCGTGTCCGACTCTTTGTGACCCCATCCCTAATAATAGTGAATTAGCTGTATAGTCTTTTATTTTTTTATTCATTCTTATCAGATCCTCAAAAAGTTTTGCTGCCTATATATTTATTCCAGGTTTGGTACCAGTTGCATGTTATTTTAATGGCTGTTCTTAAACAGTTGGTTAACATTTAAAATATTTTCAGTTCAGCTCAGTCACTCAGTCAGGTCTCTTTGTGACCCCATGAACTGAAGCATGCCAGGCCTCCCTCCCTGTCCATCAGCTCCTAGAGTTTACTCAAACTCATGTCCATCAAGTTGGTGATGCCATCCAACGATCTCATCCTCTGTCGTCCCCTTCTCCCGCCTTCAATCTTTCCCAGCATCAGGGTCTTTTCCAATGTTTCAGTTCTTCACATCAGGTGGCCAACGTATTGGAGTTTCAGCGTCAGCATCAGTCTTTCCTATGAATAGTCAGGACTGATTTCTTTTAGGATTGCTGGCTTGATCTTGCAGTCCAAGGGGCTCTCAAGGGTCTTCTCCAACACGACAGTTCAAAAGCATCAATTCTTTGGCGTTCAGCTTTCTTTATAGTCCAACTCTCACATCCATACATATCTACTGGAAAAACCAAAGCTTTGACTAGACAAACATTTGTTGGTAAAGTAATGTCTCTGCTTTATAATATGCTGTCTAGGTTGGTCACAGTTTTTCTTCCAAGGAGCAAGTGTTTTTTAAATTCATGGCTGCAGTCCCCATCTGCAGTGATTTTGGAGCCCCCCCAAAATAAATGCTAAAGCTGAAACTCTAGTACTTTGGCCACCTCATGCGAAGAGTTGACTCATTGGAAAAGACTCTTATACTGGGAGGGATTGAGGGCAGGAGAAGAAGGGGATGACAGAGGATGAGATGGCTGCATGGCATCACTGACTTGATGGATGTGAGTCTGAGTGAACTCCGGGAGTTAATGATAGACAGGGAGGCCTGGCATGCTGCAATTCATGGGGTTGCAAAGAGTCAGATATGACCGAGTGACTGAACTGAACTGAAAATAGTCTCTCACTGTTTCCATTGTTTCCCCATCTGTTTGCCATGAAGTGATGGGACCGGATCCCATGACCTTTGTTTTTGAATATTGAATTTTAAGCCAACTTTTTCACTCTCCTCTTTCACCTTCATCAAGAGGCTCTTTAGTTCTTCTTTGCTTTCTGCCATAAGGTGGTGTCATCTGCATATCTGAGGTTGTTGATATTTCTCCTGGCAATCTCAATTCCAGCTTGTGCTTCATCCAGTCCAGCATTTCTCATAATGTATTCTGCATATAAGTTAATAAGCAGGGTGACAATATGTAGCCTTGACATACTCTTTTCCCAATTTGAAACCAGTCTGCTGTTCCATGTCCAGTTCTAACTGTTGCTTCTTGACTTGCATGCAGATTTCTCAGGAGTCAGGTCAGGTGGTGTGGTATTCCCATGTCTGTGGTGATCCACACAGTCAAAGGCTTCTGCATAGTCAATGAAGCAGAAGTAGATGTTTTTCTGGAACTCTCTCACTTTTTTGATGATTGAACAGATGTTGCCAATTTGATCTCTGGTTCCTCTGGCTTTTCTAAATCCAGCTTGAACATATGGAAGTTCACGGTTTACGTACTGCTGAAGCCTGGCTTGGAGAATTTTGAGCATTACTTTGCTGGTATGTGAGATGAGTGCAACTGTGTGGTAATTTAAACATTCTCTGGCATTGCTTTTCTTGAGATTGGAATGAAAACTGACCTTTTCCAGTCCTGTGGTCACTGCTGAGCTTTCCAGATTTGCTGGCATATTGAGTGCAGCATTTTCACAACATCATCTTTTAGGATTTGAAATAACTGGAATTTCATCACCTCCCTAGCTTTATTTATAGTGATGCTTCCTAAGGCCTACTTGACTTTGCATTCAAGGATGTCTGATCACACCATCATGATTATCTGGGTCGTAAAGATCATTTTTGTATAGTTCTTATGTGTATTGTTGCCACCTCTTCTTAATATCTTCTGTTTCTCTTAGGTTCATACCATTTATGTCCTTTATTGAGCCCATCTTTGCATGAAATGTTCCCTTGGTATCTCTCATTTTCTTGAAGAGATCTTTAGACTCTTCCATTCTATTGTTTTCCTCTATTTCTTTGCATTGATCACTGAGGAAGTCTTTCTTATCTCTCCTTGCTATTCTTTGGAACTCTGCATTCAAGTGGGTGTATCTTTCCTTTTCTCCTTTGCCTGTCACTTCTCTTCTATTTCTCTTCTCTTCTATCTTTTCACTTCTCTTCACTTCACAGCTATTTGTAAGGCCTCCTCAAACAACCATTTTGCCTTTTTGCATTTCTTTTCCTTGGGGATGGTCTTGATCTCTGCCTCCCGTACAGTGTCACAAACCTCTGTCCATAATTCATCAGGCACTCTATCAGATGTAATCCCTTGAATCTAATCCCTGTCTATCAGATCTAACCCATTGAATATTTACTAAAATATTTTAGTAACGTTTAAATTATTCCTTAAAACTATAATCCATTAATATCTTATGTAAATTATAACAGATGTATAGATCATACATAAGAAAGAAACTGGACATTGTAGTGTTTACTGTCATAATTCAGTTGTCAAAGGGGAACTTCTTTACCAGATGATGCTACACATTGCATATGTTTGGTTTCTATTTGGTAGGTCCCAGCACACTTGGAAAGTCCTGCAAGGACTCAGCTACAGAAGGTTCAGCGACAGCAAGTAAAACCCTTCATGACCCTTGACCACCAGATTCTCAACCAAAGTTTTAAAAGGTCACATCCTCCCACACCAAGCAGTGAAATTCTGGTGCAGCATGGACACCCGTCTCCCAAAAGTGACACTGGTCTCACTGGAAATCCACTCACCAAGTTGCTAACTCTTGGCAAAGAAGATGACACTACGGAATGGCATGTATGTCTAATGACTGATTAATGCAAATATATAGTTAAAAAAAAACACTTCAAGAAATTGAAGTCAATATTTTTATAGTAAACATTCCTTATGAAAATTCATTAAACAAAAAGGATATCTTAATTTATTAATTTTTAATAATTAGTTATTTCCATAAGAATTGTTATGTATAAAATATAACAATTCATTTTTAAATTTTTATTTCAGTTTGTATCAATGTGAGTCAAAATAGGTTCTATCAGTAAATTATGTTAAGAAAATTTAGCTTGAATTGTACTGGTTTTCTGATAGCTTTAGTTAAAACATTTATCAACAGTTACATTTTCTGAAGTACTCATTAAGATGAAACAAGTGGAATTTAAATAATAGTAAAAATTTACTCTAGAAATGTTTATCAGAATGAGACTAATAGTCTTCTTGCACTTAATATTTTGTAGTATTGTATCTGAGTTTTTAATTACTGATTATTCATTCCTTTCTATTTTCAACAAATACTTGCTTTCCATTTACTAAGTAAGAGAAAATTTGAGGTCCTGAAGATATAAAATTTGAGGTGCTGAATGAGTGTTTAGCTTTGTGGAGTTCATAATTATTGTGACTTACTTGTAAATGGACCTTAAAAAAATTCTGAAAAATCAATAGAAGTGGGAAAGAACTTGAACTGGGAAAAAGACTTCCTTTAATATTTCAATGTAGAAAAACTACATCCATAACTGAGTTTTCTATTCCTTTCTTTTTTTCCATTTGATTAGTTAGATGAAGCCGTGGTCCTATTTGCTCCTAGATTTCATCTCCCAATCTACATTTCTGGTGATTTTTACTGAATTTGGGTTACTGATTTTAGGGGAAGTCTATAGTCTCCAGGTGCAAAAGAATAATAGTCAATAACTAATATTTAAAATCCAAATGATAGAGGAAAATTTTCTTTTGCAAATTTTATGTTAATCTAGAAAAGAGAAAAGAGAAAGGATCTAGTAGATTGTTTAATAAAATATAAAGTAATCACAAAATATGACTAGTTAAAATCCAAAACTGAATATAAATCTCTCTATGTATATTTACTTAAACTTTTCAGTAACAAATATATAAAGAATTTTCAAAAAAAAATGTAGAACTAGATTCTCTGTTCACTCTATGATGGTCATAAAAGTATATGTAAGATGAGAATCATCTGTTCATCTGTACAGTAAATATTAGAACTCATCCAATACAATTTGTCTTATAATCACCTTCTTTCAAAGTTTTCCCTTGTGTAGAGGGTTGATTTACAAAGGAAAAAACAAATTCCAAAAGATATGCATATGCCTGTCAATTCTAGGCAAAACCCAGAAAATGAACAGAGTATGTATTTTATCAAATATGATGCTGTGATCGTATAGTGGTTAGTACTCTGTGTGGTGAAATATATTTTCAAAAAATGAGAAAGGATGAGTAACATACATTAATTTTCTTAGTAAGCAGTTTTATTTCTTAGGAACACAGCTTTCCTTTTATTTTATAGTAAGGTTGTACATTATAAGAGAAATTTACCTGATCTTAGAGGTCCTTTAGGTGGTGTCAGTCAAAAGGAGTTGCATGGCTGGGAAGGGTTGAAAGCTTCAATATGTGCAATGGTCTAGGGACAACATGCACGCTGGCTGTAGATAAACATTTTCTAAATTTTTAACCATTTTTCTTTAAACTGTGTATTAAAAGGCTCTTCTGCCATTAATGTCCAGTTAATCATAGTTATATTTCATCTGTTATAGTTTTAATGTGTGTTTTTGAATTTAATTTATCATAGACACATTTTCACATGCTGCCATCAATTCTAGTTTTGCTGTCTTTAGTAGCTAAGTTACATCCTACTTTTTTGCCATTTCCTGATATTCTTTGATTAGTTCTAGGAGTCCTTGTCACAAAGCAGAAAGTGCATTCTTTAGAGTCAGACAGCATGAGGTTAAAACCACCGCTTACTAGTTGTGGGGTCTTAATCCTTAACCTCTCTTACTAACATTTCTACAGCTTGAAGAGTTCTTTTGATACTTACATTTTCTGGGTGGGTTGTAGGGAACTCCTGTGATCTTTTACTTTTATGATTACTTTAAATTGTTTTTTATTGAGGAATAATTGACATAATAAATGTATACATTTGAGGCATATAGCATGATGAGTTAATTTGCATATATTGTGAAATGATTACCACAATAAATTCAGTTAACATCCATCTTGTCATGTAGACAGAATAAAAGAAAAAGAGGGGAAAAGAAGAAAAAAAATTTCCTCTTGAAAACTTTCCTGTATATCATATAACATTGTTAAATACAGTTGTCGCATTGTAGTACATTGTACCCCTAGTTGGGCTTCCCTGGTGGCTCAGAGGTTAAAGCATCTGCCTGGAATGCAGGAGACCTGGGTCGGGAAGATGCCCTGGAGAAGGAAATGGCAACCCACTCCAGTATCTTGCCTGGAGAATCCCATGGAGGGAGGAGCCTGGTAGGCTACAGTCCATGGGGTTGCAAAGAGTTGGACATGACTGAGGGACTTCACTTTCACTTTCTATACCCCTAGTAGTTATTTATTCTATAGTTTGTATCTTGTGACCACCTTTCTCCAATTCCACACCACATTCCCCCACTCCACTTCTGGTAGCTACAAGTCTGATCTCTTTTCTATGAGTTTTTTTGTTTTTGTTTTATAATCTATATATAAATGAGATCACACACTATTTGTCTTTCTCTGTCTGACTTATTTCACTTGGCATAATGCCCTCAAGGCCTATTCATGTTGCTGCCGATGATAGGATTTCCTTGTTTTTTCATGCTTAAATAGCGTTCTTATTTATATATTTCACAGTTTCTTTAGCCATTCACTGATGGATGGACACAGGTTGCTTTCATATCTTGGTTTTTTAAATACTATGAACATGGGGCTGCAGATATCTTTTCAAGGTATTGTTTTTATTAGCTTTGGGTATGTTCCCAAGAGTGGAATTTCGGTATCATAGGGTAGTTCTACTTTTAATTTTTTTCGGAGTCCTGAATACTGTTTTCTATAGTAGCTGTATCAATTTACAATCTCACCAATATCATAAAAGGGTAATCTTTTTTCCACATCCTTGCCAGCATTATTATCCTATCTTTTTGTGACTGCTATTCTCATAGGTATAAGGTGATATCTCATTGTGGTTTGAATTGCATTCCCCTAATAACTAATGACGTTAAGCATCTTTTCATGTACCTGTTGCCCTTTTGTTTATTTTCTTTGGAGAAATATGTATTCAGGTCCTTCTCTCATTTTTTCAATTGCATTTTTATTGTTGTTGTAGGAGCTTTTCTATAGGTCTTGGTTATTAACTCCTTATCAGATGTATGGTTTGCAAACATTTTTTTTCCCTTTCCATAGATTGATCACTGGTGAATTATGCTTTTAATATGTGCTGAGTTTAATTTTCTAGTATCTTATTGAGAACTTTTGCACCTGTATTCAGGGATATTGCCCTGTAGATTTCTTTTTTAGTAATCTCATTTTCTGATTTTAGTATCAAGATAATCCTGGCCTCATAAAATTGGTCAGAGAGTGTTCCCTCCTCTTTGATTTTTTGGGAAGACTTTGAGAAGGATTGGTGTTAATTCTTCTTGAAATATTTGGTAAAATTCACCAGTGAACCCATCTCATTGGGGGATTTTTTATTACTAATTTAATTCAGTCTCTGCTAGTAATTGGTATATTCAGATTTTCTACTTCTTGATTCAGTCTTAATAAGTTTTATGCTTCTAAGAATTTTTCCATTTCTTCTAGGTTTCACAGTTTTTTGAAAAACATAGTTGTTCTGTGTTGCCCTTTATAATCCTTTGAATTTGTTCAAATCTACTCTTTCCTTATTGATTCTCTGTGTGGATAATCTATCCATTGTTGAGAGTGGTAGAAAGTCTTCAAATATTATTGTTTATGATTACTATACTGTTTATTTTTCTCTTTAGCTCTGTTAGCTGTTACTTTGTATATTTATATGCTCTGATGTTGGGCTCATAAATTGTTATATCAGTTTGTTGTATTGATCGCTTTACCTTTATATAATGACTTTCCTTGTTTCTCTCTGTCTCTCTCTCTTTTTTTTTTTTTTTTTTGCCATTTTTAGTTTTGTCTGTTTTGTCTGATGTAATCAATGTAAACGATTCCTACTTTCTTTTAGTTACCATGGTTTGAAATGTCTTTTTCCATCTCTTCACTCTCAATCTCTGTTTGTCCTTACAGTGAAAGTGAGTCTCCTAGAGATGGTGATTGTTGAATCTTTTTTTTTTTTTCATCCACTTATTGACACTATGTTTTTGAATTGGATAATTTAATCTGTTTATATTTAAAACAATAACTGATAGGTAAAGGGCTTGTGTGGGGTTGTGCTCAGTCATGTCTGACTCTTTGCAACCTCCTGGACTGTAGCCCACCAGGTTCCTCTGTCCATGGAATTTTTCAGGCAAGAATACTGGAGTGAATTGCCATTTTCTACTCTGAGGGATCTTTCTGACCCAGGGATCGAAACTGTGTCTCTTGCATCTACTGCCTTGGCAAGCAGATGTTTTTACCACTGAACCACCTAGGAAGCTGTAAGGGCTTACTACAACAAAATGTTATTAGTTGCCTTCTGGTTGTTTGGTAGCTTCAACAATCTCTGTTTCTTATCCCGCTATCTTTTTGTTCTGTTTTGTTTTGTCTTTGGAATCAACACACTTTGACTTCTTTATCAAGTTCTTTTGTGTAATTAGTATAAGATTTTCCCCATGTTTTCCATGTGCTCAGTTGCTTCAGTCTCTTGCAACAATCAACTGTAGTGCTCCAGGTATGGGATTCTTCAGGCAAGATGCTGGAGTGTGCTGCCATGCCCTTCTCCAGGGGATCTTCCCAGTTCAGACATTGAACGCCTGTCTCTTATGTCTTCTGCATTGACAGATGGGTTCTTTACCTCTAGCACCACCTGCAGTGTTTTCCATGAGAATTACATAAAATTTGTTCATTGTCCAATCTCTCAGGTGTGTCTGACTCTTTGCAACCCCATGGACTGTAGCACACCAGGCTTCCCTGTCCTTTACCATCTCCCATAGTTTGATCAAACTCATTTCCATTGAGTCATCCAACCATCTTTTCCTCTGTCATCCACTTCTCCTCCTGCCTTCAATCTTTCCCAGCATCAGGGTCTTTTCAAATGAGTCAGCTCTTCCCATCAGGTGGCCAAAGTATTGGAGCTTCAGTTTCAGTACTAGTCTTTACAATGAATATTCAGGACTGATTTCCTTTAGGATTGACTGTTTTGATTTCCTTGAGGTCCAAGGGACTCTCAAGAGTCTTTTCCAGCACCACAATTCAAAGACAACAAGAATCCTTTGGCTCTCAGCCTTCTTTATGGTCCAACTCTCACATCCATACATGACCACTGGAAAAAACATAGCTTTGACTAGNTTGATCTCCGGTTCCTCTGCCTTTTCTAAAACCAGCTTGAACATCAGGGAGTTCACAGTTCACGTATTGCTGCAGTCTGGCTTGGAGAATTTTGAGCATTCTTTACTAGCATGTGAGATGAGTGCAATTGTGCGGTAGTTTGAGCATTCTTTGGCATTGCTTTTTTTTGGAACTGGAATGAATACTGCCCTTTTCCAGTCCTGTGGCTACTGCTGAGTTTTCCAAATTTACTCTGCATAGTAAAGTAAAAAGTAAATGTCATTCAGTTGTGTCTGACTCTTTGTGACCCCATGGACTGCAGTCTACTAGGCTCCTTCATCCAGGGGTTTTTCCAGGCAAGAATACTGGAGTGGGGTGCCATTTCTTTAAAAAGCAGGGTGATAATATACAGCCTTGACGTATTCCTTTCCCATTTTTGAACCAGTCCATTGTTCCATGTCTGGTTTTAACTTTTGCTTCTAGACCTGCATACAGGTTCCTCAGGAGGCAGGTAGGGTGGTCTGGTATTCCCATCTGTTTAAGAATTTTCCAGTTTGTTTGATCCACACAGTCAAAGGCTTTAGCGTACATAGTCAGTGAATCAGAAGTAGATGTTCTTCTGCAATTCTCTTGTTTTTTCTATGATCCAACAGATGTTGGCATTTTGATCTCTGGTTCCTCTGTCTTTTCTAAATCCAGCTTGTAACACCCTGTATTAAATTGATAGCAAGTAACTTCATAGAATTTGTAATCTTTGTACTTCTCCTTGGTTACTGCTGTTACAATTTATATGTTTTTGTATCAGATTATTAATAATAGATTATTATATTTCTTAATGTTGTTTCAGTATTGACCATCTGGTGATGTCCCTGTGTAGAGTCTTCTCTGGTGTTGTTGGAAGAGGGTGTTTGCTGTGACCAGTGCATTTCCTTGGCAAAACTCTGTTAGCCTTTGACCTGCCTGTTTTGTACTCCAAGGCCAAATTTGCCTGTTACTCCAGGTATCTCGACTTCCTATTTTTGCATTCCAGTGCTCTATAATAAAAAAGACATCATTTTTTTATATAGGTTACTGAACTTCCTTAAAAGGATTATTCTGAATTCTTTATCGATTTATCAGACAGTTCACAGATCTGCATTTATTTAGAGTTAGTTATCCGAGTTTTATTAGTTTCCTTTGGTGGTATCATATTTACCTGATGTTTTGTGATCCTTGATTCCTTGTGTTGATTTCTGTGCCTCTGATTAATAAGGCTGCCCTTGCAGACTTTACAGGCTTGCTTTGTCAGTGGCAGTTCTTCACTAGGCTGCTCAGTTTTGGTTTCTGGGTGAGTCTGCCTGTTATTATGATCTATTTGTGCCTGGCAACCGAGGACATGGACTGGGGGTTGTGCCACCAGCTGAGAGCAGCTGGATAGGACTGCTAGCTTTGTTTCTTACACAAGTGAGGATGTTGAATAGGCTCCATAGTTGCTTGAATTCTTTGATCAGGCTTACAACAAAGGTCCGTCTAGTCAAGGCTATGGTTTTTCCAGTGGTCATGTATGGATGTGAGAGTTGGACTATAAAGAAAGCTGAGCGCCGAAGAACTGATGCTTTTGAACTGTGGTGTTGGAGAAGACTCTTGAGAGTCCCTTGGACTGCAAGGAGATCCAACCAGTCCATCCTAAATGAGATCAGTGCTGGGTGTTCATTGGAAGGACTGATGTTGAAACTGAAACTCCAATACTTTGGCGATCTGATGTGAAGAACTGACTCATTTGAAAAGACCTTGATGCTGGGAAAGATTAAGGGCAGGAGGACAGAGGACAGAGGATGAGATGATTGGATGGCATCACCAACTCAATGGACATGGGTTTAGGTAGACTCCATGAGTTGGTGATGGACAGGGAGGCCTGGCATGCTGCGGTTTATGGGGTCGCAGAGTCGGAAACGACTGAGCGACTGAACTGAGCTGAACTGAACTAGATAGTTGGAACTGAATGTAGCAGATATAGCAGATGGGGCTATGAATTAGCTTCCCTCTCCTGGCAGAGAAACAGGCCAGGGCCCTGGACCTATGCAGTTCATTGGGTGCCTGAATAAGGCCTGAGGATGCACGGAATTCCCTGGTTGGGTGAGGCCACTGATTTTGCTCTATAGGGGAAGTCACAGGTTGTGTTCTCTGTTCAAGTGCCACTGTATGTGGGGCTATTGAATGGGCCATGTATCTTCCCCTGTGCTCTTGTTAAGTTCCCTGAAAGGATAGGTTGAAGGTTGTATTCAATGATGAGCAAGACTATTAATTAGATTCCCTGCCCAGACAGTAGGACAAGCTGCTCTAAAACTAGTAAAGCTCTTCGTGATCTTAATCTGACCCACACCCAAGTTCCTTGGCTAAACAGTGCCACTGGCTTTGCTCTCCAGTCCTGTTTGCTTTTTGCTTAGCTTGAGTATGCTTGTGCTGTACAGCTTTCAGGTAATTTTGCTAGCCCTTCTGATTCAGTTGGAGTCAGAGGACACTATTCACAGTGGGTGAAACTATGTTTCAGCCCCTATGCCTGGGAGGGAGGGGGTTGGGCCCCTCCAGGCTATTTTCCATTTTCCAAAGAGGTTCTCAGGTTAGAGAGAGACCAGGAGCTACCCTCCGCCTTGGCTGTGAATTAATCTTCTTGCCTGTGCCTGCAGGGGAAGATCCCATGACTGGTATTGGCTTTGCTCTGGGGGTGATCTGCTCTGCTTGTCCACCTGCCTCCTGGCTTGAGCACCACTGTACCACACAGCTTCCCGGAGTTGTCCCTAGCCCTTCTGGTCAGATGAGGCTGCCAGGGGCCTCTGACTCATCATCTTGCCTGGGTATGTGCAAATGGGCTCTACAACTGTTAAAACTCCTTTGAGGATCTGAATCAGTCAAATCTGCACCCCCTCCTACCAATTATCTGGTCAGAGTGTACCCCTGATTTGGTTCTGCTGACAAGTGAAGCTGCTGATTGGGATTGCTCCTCGGGCATTAAAGGACTATCTGCCAAGATCTGTGTTTTGGTGTTACAAGCCCTCCCTGCTTCTCTATTATAGTCAGATTCTCAGCGACTGGATCCCATAGATTCCTCTCAATTCCCATGGAAAGAAATCAGAGTAGGGGCTTCCACAAAGCAATTTCACAATGTTGAAGGTGACTGACTGTCCTCGCTGGGTTCTCTTTCCCCACTGGAGCAACCAGGGGTCAGAGACCTCTCTGCATAACATTGTACTGTCTTAGTGAAACCAATAGGTGTCTTTTCGAGGACTCCAAAGAGTTCTGGCACCACAGTATTTTATGTCTCAATGCAAAGAGTCCAGCAAAGGCAAAGTGGTAGGTGAGAAGATATTTACTAGAATAGGATGCTTTTGAGACTTATAAGTTGGTGAGTGAGAAATGCTGCACCCTGAGAACTTAGTGGGCTATAGTTTTATAACCAAAGGAAAAGTGGGACGTGGAAGACCTTCTTTGTCTTTCTTGAGTATACATCTTGCTTCCATCATTAGTTCTTCCCTCACACAGGGCAGTGGACTTTACTTGTCCGTTCTTATATGGTTAGGGCAGGACTGTCATAGCACTTTGGAAAAATATTTTCAAGTCTCAGTACAATGAGGGTCGTTCATTCTGAAAAGTCACCTTCCTATAAATGACTGTTGTGTTCACAGAGCCTATTTGGGGGGTCATTAACTCATTGAGCTTATTGGGAAGGATGTGGTTCTCACGCCATCATTGTTTTATTGTTTGGGGACACGACTCGTGTTTCTGTTGCATGGTTTTGTTGCTAAGCAAGGCTGCTTGGTTTTATGGTTAAGCACACCTGCTTTCTCTAGTAATGCTTAATTTACAGGAGTTTTCCATCTTTTTCTACCTATATTCCCCTAGTGGGATCAACTATTTAATCACCTATTTTGTCCCTTCCTTCTGTCCCTGTCTTTAGGGGAGGGTCAATGCGATCAACGTGCAGCTGCTTCTCTCACCTTCTAATGCAGTCGGCCTTGACCTCTGAGGTTCAGGGGGTATTTCAGCCTCACCCCCATGCTCTAGGATTCTCTTAGCAGTGTTCTGTTTCTTAATAGACATTAGTTGTTCTTCTCAGGAGGTGGACTGGATTCAGGAACTATCTGTGTTTCCGTCTTAGTGATGTCACTTACATTTTAAAAGTTTCTAACACAAGGGCAGTGTGAATGCTCAGGAGATGGTGGTTGCCAATTTTTGGTATTTCTTTCTTCTATGCTTATCCTCCTGTGACATCAGGGAACACATCATTAATTCAAATAAGACCCCAGAAATCAAAGCTACCACGGAATAAATCTGTGACAGCATCCATAGATTCAGGATTTAGGAGTTGGAATTAAGAGTAACTTGATGATTAAAGGTAAGACAATCAAATATAAAGTCAAATAAGCGTTTTATAGCCTGGGTCTTTACAGGATAAAATTCAAATTTGAACTCATGGGTACACAGGACTCTTTCACATTTAATCCTTGCCACCTGACCCAAACTTATCATTTCACATTTGCATGGAGTTCTGTTCTTCAACTATATGGTCCACGTGTGACTTTCACAGTGGCCAGGTTCTCCCTCCTTATAACCTTTCTTTAGCAACTACTCATTCAGTCTCCACTTATAATTCCAACTGACTCTTCAGAATTCATTTCAGGTTTCTTCTTTCCCTGGGGATACGCTATGTGGAGTAGGTGCCTAATTCTCTGAGTTTTTATAGTACCAGGTATGTCATATGGATAAAAATTGCTCTTACCATAGCATCTTTATAGTACATGCTGAAAGTGAAAAGTGAAAGTGAAGTCATTCAGTCGTGTCTGACTCTTTGTGACCCCATGGACTGTAGCCCATCAGGCTCCTCCATCCATGGAATTTTCTAGGCAAGAGTACTGGAGTGGGGTGCCATTTATTATTCCTTGTCTTGTTTTTCTTATCCTATATACTTTCTAAAAGCTCTAAGTTGGAGGGAAGAGAAAAAAAGAAACAAATATACTATTATGTAGAAAGGACAATGGTATATGTAGGAGTGTAGAAGTACTGTTCTGATTTGGAGGTCTGTCAAGTAGACTTAAATGAAAATGACTAGTGGGGCAATTTATCTAAGTAAGATTGCACGAGCAAAGAAACAGCATGAAGTGGGGAGAAAATGAGAGGCAAAATTGACAGAAGGTGACACCAGAGAACTGGGCAATAGAAAAATCTCAGAAAGGCTGGTACTCCATGTTAAGTAATTCCAAATACTTGAAACGCTCAAATGTTGCGACTATGGTGACATAATCGGGTTTGATTTTAATATTACTCTGTCAGCTAGTAGGAGAAGAAGCCTGGGGTGAGAGAGGGACCGGGGGGGGAGGTTATTTCCATAGCACAGTGAGAAATGAGGCCTTATATTCAGTTCAGTTCAGTTCAGTTCAGTCGCTCAGTCTTGTCTGACTCTGCGACCCCATAGACTTCAGCATACCAAGCTTCCCTTTCCATCACGAACTCCGGGAGTTTACTCAAACTCTTGTCCATCCAACTATCTCATCCTCTGTCATCTCCTTTTCCTTCTGCCCTCAATCTTTCCCAGCTTCAAGATCTTTTCAAATGAGTCAGTTCTTCGCATCAGGTGGCCAAAGTATTGGAGTTTCAGCTTCAGCATCAGTCCTTCCAATGAATAGTCAGAACTGATTTCCTTTACGATGAACTGCTTGGATCTCCTTGCAGTCCAAGGGACTCTCAAGAATCTTCTACAGCAACACAGTTCAAAAGCATCAATTCTTTGGTGCTCAGCTTTCTTTATAGTGCAACTCTCACATCCATACATGATTATTGGAAAAACTATAGCTTTGACTAGATGGACCTTTGTTAGCAAAGTGATGTCTCTGCTTTTTAATATGCTCTCTAAGTTGGTCATAACTTTTCTTCCAAGGAGTAAGTGTCTTTTAATTTGATTGCTGCAGTCACCATCTGCAGTGAATTTGGAGTCTGCCAATTTGTGTCTGGCAAAGTAAAGTCTGCCACTGTTTCCACTGTTTCTCCATCTATTTGCCATGAAGTGATGGGACCAGATGCCATGATCTTAGTTTTCTGAATGTGGAGTTTTAAGCTAACTTTTTCACTCTCCTCTTTCTCTTTCATCAAGAGGCTCTTTAGTTCTTCTTCGATTTCTGCCATAAGTGCTGTCTCTTANCCACTGTTTCTCCATCTATTTGCCATGAAGTGATGGGACCAGATGCCATGATCTTAGTTTTCTGAATGTGGAGTTTTAAGCTAACTTTTTCACTCTCCTCTTTCTCTTTCATCAAGAGGCTCTTTAGTTCTTCTTCGATTTCTGCCATAAGTGTGGTATATCTCCATATCCTAAGTTATTGATATTTCTCCTGGAAATCTTGATTCCAGCTTGTGCTTCATCCAGTCCAGCATTTCTCATGATGTACTCTGCATATAAGTTAAATAAGCAGGGTAACAATATATAGCCTTGACATACTCCTTTCCTGATTTGGAACCAGTCTGTTGTTCCACATACAGTTCTAACTGTTGCTTTTTGACTCACATACAGATTTCTCAGGAGGCCTTATATTAGAACATATTAGAACTGTGTATCTGCGAGACCATCAAGCAGAAATGATAGTGAGAGCTAGATATACATGTTTGCTTTGAGGAAGAATATTCTAGAGGGGGAAAGGGATTTAAGAGGGAAAGAGTCTTTAAGAGTAAGTAGTACTTGAAAATTTGAATGAGAAAGAAAGCTCCTGGAGAACATGAATACAATAAGAGTAGTGAACCAAGGTTGGGAATGAGGGGATCACCACATTTAAGGAGTGGTGAGAGGAAAAGGGCTGTAAAGATAAACTAAAAGGCTAGCTAGTGCAGTGCCACTGAAGGAGTTGATTTAAAGAAGGAGTTGATTTAAAGAAGGAGGAAATGACCCCCACACTCAAATGTGGTGAAAAAATAGGACTGATAAATGTCTACTGAATTGATCAGTCGAGTAGTCAAGAAAACAGCAACAAAAGACATTTCAGTAAGATGGTGGGCAAGAGCCATTCTACCTTGAATTCAGAGTTAACAGAAGTGGAAAGATTCAACTCCTGGGATATTCATGATGATTGGGCAGAAAGATAATAGGGTAAAGGCATAGAGAGTCATAAAATAAAAAATTTTCAGCAGATCAGTCATAGAGAGTCTAGATTGGACTAAATGGAATACTGCATTTGATGAGGAAGATAATGGAATTTAAGATTTCAGAAGTGATGTGATATAGAGGATGACAGGAACCAGATATGGCCTATAGAATAGGTGAAGAGAAAGTTTAATTCAGGTTTATGATTTGAAGAGGGGTGAACTAAAGTATTCCACTACAATTATTGATTTTCTTTTTCATAGATTTCTGACAGATGTTGCTATAGATTTTTTCTTTTAGGTACATATGTGTTCATGATCACTTGGTATTATTTTTCCTTCAATATTTCATCTTGAATTTTATGTAGTCTAATATTAACATTCCTACTGTTGCTTCCCTTTGGTCATCTTTGTAGTATACCTTTGCACTTTAATTTCAGCTTTCCTCATTGTTTTATTTTAAATTTGTCCCTTATAGACAAAACATTAAAATACCTGTGAAAAAATCCAGTTTGAATAATAATTTCTCCAGCAGTATGTCAACTTTTTTGTTGTTTTTGTTGTTCAGTCCTTAAGTGGTCTCTAGCTCTTTTCGACCCCATGAACTGTAACATGCCAGGCTCCTCTGTCCTCCACTATCTCCCGGAGTTCACTCAAATCCATGTCCATTAATCAGTGATGCTATCTAAATGTCTCATCCTCTGCTGCTCCCTTTTCCTTTTGCCTTCAGTCTTTCTCATCATCAGGATCTTTTCCAATGACTGGCTCTTCGCATCAGGTGGCCAAAGTATTGGATCTTCAGCTTCAGCATCAGTCCTTTCAATGAATGTTCAGGGTTGATTACCTTAAATTTTGACTGGTTTGATCTCTTTGCAGTCCAAGGGACTCTTGAGTCTTCTCCAGCACTTACAATTTGAAACCATCAATTCTTCAGTGCTTTGCCTTCTTTATCATCCAACTCTTACATTTGTACATGACTACTAGAAAAACCATAGCTTTGACTATCACTTTGTCAGCAATGTGATGTCTTTGGTTTTTAATATGCTGTCTAGGTTTGTTATAACTTTCCTTCCAAGGAACAAGTGTCTTTTAATTTCACAGCAGCAGTCACTATCCACAGTGGTTTTGGCTGCTACTGCTGCTAAGTCTATTCAGTCGTGTCTGACTCTGTGCGACCCCATGGACGGTAGCCTACCAGGCTCCCTCATCCCTGGGATTCTCCAGGAAAGAACAGTGGAGTGGGTTGCCATTTCCTTCTCCAATGCATGAAAGTGAAAAGTGAAAGTGAAGTAGCTCAGTCGTGTCCGACTCTTAGCAACCCCATGGACTGCAGCCCACCAGGCTCCACCATCCATGGGATTTTCCAGGCAAGAGTACTGAATGGAGGAACCCCCCCCAGAATAGAATCTGTCACTGTTTCCGCTTTTTCCCCCTCAATTTGCCATGAAGTGATGAGTCCTGATGCAATGATCTTAGCCTTTTTGAATGTTGAGTTGTAAGCCAGCTTTTTCACTCTCCTCTTTCATTCTCAAGAGGCTCTTTCGTTCCTNAAGAGTACTGAATGGAGGAACCCCCCCCAGAATAGAATCTGTCACTGTTTCCGCTTTTTCCCCCTCAATTTGCCATGAAGTGATGAGTCCTGATGCAATGATCTTAGCCTTTTTGAATGTTGAGTTGTAAGCCAGCTTTTTCACTCTCCTCTTTCATTCTCAAGAGGCTCTTTCGTTCCTCTTCACTTCTTGCCATTAAGTGGTATCATCTGCATATCTGAGACAGCTGATAATTCTCCCAGCAATCTTGATTCCAGCTTATGATTCACCCAGCCTGGCATTTTGCATATAAGTTAAATAAGCAGGGTGACAATATACAGCCTTGTTGTACTCCTTTTTCACTTTGAACCAGTCAGTTCTTCTATGTCTGGTTCTAACTTCTGCTTCTTGACCCGTTTATAGATGTCTCAGTTTCTCAGGAGACAGGTAAGGTCGTCTGGTACTTCCATTTCTTTAAGAATTTCCCACAATTTGTTATGATCCACACAGTCAAAAGCTTTAGTGTAGTCAATAAAGGAAAAGTAGATGTTTCTCAGAAACTCCCTTGATTTCTCCATGATCCAATGAATGGTGGCCATTTGATCTCTGGCTCTTCTGCCTCTTCAAAACCCAACTTGTACATCTGGAAGTTCTTGGTTCATGTACTGTTTAAGCCTAACTTGAAGAATTTTGAGCATAACTTTGCTAGCATGTGAAATGAGTGCAATTGTATGGTAGTTTAAGCATTTTTTGACATTAGCCTTCTTTGGAACTGGAATGAAAACTGACATTTTCCAGTCTTATGACCATTGCTGAGTTTTCCAAATTTGCTGACACATTGAGTGCAGCACTTTAACAGCATAATCTTTTAGGATTTGAAATAGTTCAGCTAGCATTCTGTTACCTCCACTAGCTTTGTTCATAATAATGCTTCCTAAGGCCCACTTTACTTACACTCCAGGATGTCTAGCTCTAGGTGAATGGCCACAGCATCTTGGTTATCTGGGTAATTAAGGCCTTTTTTTGTATAGTTCTTCTGTGTACTCTTGCCACCTCTTCTTAGTATCTTCAGCTTTTGTTAGGTCCTTACTGTTTCTGTTCTTTATTGAATGAAATGTTTATCCTTGAAATATCCTTGAATGAAATGTTTCCTTGATATCTTCAAGTTTCTTAAAGAATTTCTAGTCTTTCCCCTTCTATTATTTTCCTCTATTTCTTTGCATTGTTCATTAAGAAAGCCTTCTTATCTCTCCTTGCTATTTTCTGGAATTAATTCACTTGAGCATATCTTTCCCTTTCTCCCTTGCCCTTTGCTTCTTTTCTTTCCTCAGTTATTTGTAATCTTCCTAAGACAACCATTTTTCCTTGTTGCATTTCTTTTTCTTTTGGTTACTTTTGGTCACTGCTTTTGTACAATGTTACAAACTTCTGTCTATAGTTCTCCAGGTGTTCCTTCTACCAGATCTAATCCCTTGAATCTATTTATGACTTCTATTGTATAATGATAAAGGAAATGATTTAGGTCATACCTGAATGGCCTAGTGGTTTTCCCTACTTGCTTCAATTTAAGCCTGCATTTTGCATTAAGAAGTTCATTATCTGAACCACAGTCAGCTCTGTTTTGCTTTTGCTAACTTTCTTACAGGGCTTCTGCATGTTTGGCTGCAAATTTCATAATCAATATAATTTTGGTATTGACTATCTGTGATGTTGGAAAAGGGTATTTGCTATGACAAGCATGTTCTCTTGACAAAACTCTGTTAGCTTTTGCCCTGCTACATTTTGTACTCAAAGTCCAAATTTGCCTGTTATTCCTGGTATCTCTCAACTTCCTACTGTTGCATTCCAATCCCCTATGATGAAAGTAACATCTTTCTTTGGTCTTAGTTCTAGAAGGTGTTATAGGGCTTCATAGAACTGGTCAACTTCAGCTTCTTTGGCATCAATGATTGAGGCATAGACTTGGATTACTGTGATACTGAATGGTTTGCCTTGGAAAGAAATCAAGATCACTCTGTTGTTTTTGAGGTTGCCAAAGTACTACATTATGGGCTTTTTTGTTGTCTATGAGGACTACTCCATTTCGTCTAAGGGATTCTTGCCCATTATAGTAGATGTAACAGAAGCAGAAGATATTAAGAAGAGGTGGCAAGAATACACAGAAGAACTGTACAAAAAAGANAAAAGAAGGGAGGCAAAAAGCAAAGGAAAAAAGGAAAGATATAAGCATCTGAATGCAGAGTTCCAAAGAACAGTACGGAGAGATAGGAGGGCATTCCTCAGCAATCAATGCAAGGAAGTGGAGAACAATAGAATGGAAAAGACTAGAGATCTCTTCAAAGTTAGAGATACCAAGGGAACATTTTAGGCAAAGATGGGCTCAATAAAGGACAGAAATAGTATGGACCTAACTAACAGAAGCAGAAGTTATTAAGAAGAGGAGACAAGAAAACACAGAAGATTGTACAAAAAAGATCTTCAAGACCCAGATAAACACGATGGTGTGATCACTCACCTAGAGCCAGACATCCTGGAATGTGAAGTCAAGTGGGCCTTAGGAAGCATCATTATGAACAAAGCTAGTGGAGGTGATGGAATTCTAGTTGAGCTATTTCAAATCCTGAAAAATGATGCTGTGAAAGCACTGCACTCAATGTGCCAGCAAATTTGGAAAACTCAGCAATGGCCACAGGACTGGAAAAGGTCAGTTTTCATTCCAATCCCAAAGAAAGGCAGTGCCAAAGAATGCTCAGACTACTGCACAATTGCACTCATTTCACACGCTAATAAAGTAATGCTTAAAATTCTCCNTCAATGTGCCAGCAAATTTGGAAAACTCAGCAATGGCCACAGGACTGGAAAAGGTCAGTTTTCATTCCAATCCCAAAGAAAGGCAGTGCCAAAGAATGCTCAGACTACTGCACAATTGCACTCATTTCACACGCTAATAAAGTAATGCTTAAAATTCTCCAAGCCAGGCTTGAGCAATACATGAACCGTGAAATTCCAGATGTTCAAGCTGGTTTAAGAGAAGGCAGAGGAACCAGAGATCAAATTGCCAACATCCACTGCATCATCAAAAAAACAAGAGAATTCCAGAAAAAACATCTATTACTGCTTTATTGACTACACCAAAGCCTTGACTGGATGGATCACAATAAGTGTGGAAAATTCTGAAAAAGATGGGAATACCAGACCACCTGACCTGCCTCTTGAGAAACCTGTATGCAGNGAGGGATTGGGGGCAGGAGAAGAAGGGGACGACCGAGTATGAGATGGCTGGATGGCATCACTGACTCGATGGACATGAGTTTGAGTGAACTCTAAGAGTTGGTGATGGACAGGGAGGCCTGGAGTGCTGCGATTCATGGGGTCACAAAGAGTCGGACACAACTGAGCAATTGAACTGAACTGAACTGAACTGAATGGTCATCTGAATGAAATTTGCCCATTCCCATCCATGTTAGTTCACCAATTCCTGGATGTTGATGTTCACTCTTCCCATCTCCTGCTTGACTATATCTAATTTACCTTGATTCATGGGCCTAGCATGCCAAGTTCTTTGCAATATTGTTCTTTACAGTATCAGACTACTTTCATCAACAGACACATTGACAACTGAGCATTGTTTCTGCTTAATAGAGGTGTTATTGTCCTCTGCTCTTCCCCAGGACTTTATTGGATACATTCCTACCTGGGGGACTCATCTTCTGGTGTCATATCTTTTTGCCTTTTCAAGCTGTCATTTACATTCTTATAGTTACTTTACCATTAGTATTTAATTGCTATCTTTTTTCACATTTTTATTTACTATGCTTTCTGTTTCCTTATTTGCAATCTTTTTTCTATCCTCCATTGGCTAAGGTTTTCTTTTTTTTTGTTACTCCTAACTTAAGACACATAGTTATATTTTTTTCTTTATCTGTATCACTGTTTAGCAATATGCGTGTTATATCTATAGGCAAACAGCTCCCTGAGTTTGATCTTATCTCCTTCTTCTTCTCACCTATCTTTCTGAACTGATATTTTTAGAATACATTTATATATTCAAATATTAATATATATACACATACACACATTTTTCTTATTTAGATCAAAAACATCTTACTGTTACTTGGGCTTCCCAAGTGGCTCAGTCATAAAGGATCTGTCTGCCAGTGCAGGAGACACAAGAGATGTGGGTTTGAATCCTGGCTTGGGAAAATCCCTGGAGGAGGAAATGGCCACCCACTCCAGTATTCTTGTCTGGATAATCCCATGGATAGGAGCCAGGTGGACTACAGTCCATGGGGTAACAAAGAGTTAGACATGATGAGCACTCATTCTTATATTTTGTGGTGATTTCAAAGTTCATTGTATGACTAATGTATTTTCTAAAAGAGTGTTTTCCAAAGGTTTTTTTTGCTCTAAAAGTTCTGGGTTTTCATGTCTAAGAAAAACTTTATCTTATGCACATATTTAAAGAATATTTTATTGGTTATAAATGTCTAGGTTCAAAAGTCTTTATCTTTAACACTTCAAATGTTATCCTGCTGTCTTCTTGCTCCTAGAATTGTTGAAAAGCTTAATTCTTGGTCTTTTGTAGACCTTTACTTTTAATCTTTCAAATCTTATAAATCTCTTCCTTTGTCCTTGAGTTTCATTTTTCCACGCCTATTATCACCATTTTTACTTTAGTCAAAATATTTTGTGGTTCCTCTGTATTTTATTATCTTCATTTATTACTTTTATGATGCTTATTTTGCTGATTTCTTATATCCAATCTGTTAACTCTGTTTCATCTGATTAAAAAAAAATGTTGTTTGTTGCCTTTCTTAAAATAACAATTGGATTCCAAAGTGATTATTTATGAAGATTCCTGGAAGCTGTGAAACAATGCTTTGGATTAGACTTTAAAGTCAATTTAGCATAATAGAAGAGCCAGCATGTCCAATAAACCAGCATCTCCAATAAGCCAGCATCATTAGGTGAAATAATAGTCATGCTAGTGGATGACAGAAATGAGGAATAGAGGTGTTGTTAAAGGCAAAAGCAGAGTCTTCAAGAAAGATGAACTTTGACATGTACAAAAGAAGGGTTTCTATCTAGAACAGAATAAATGATCATGTTTATAGACAAGAGGGAAAAATTGTAGATGTAAGCATGCATGTGTGCTAGGTCACTTCAGTTGTGTCCAACTCTTTGTGACCCTAATGGACTGTAGCCCACCAGGCTCCTCTGTCCATGGGATTCTCTGGGCAGGAATTGCCATGGAAGCAAGGTTGCCATGCCTTCCTCCAGGGGATCTTCCTGACACAGGGATTGAACCCACATCTCTTATGTCTCCTGCATTGATAGCAAGGTTCTTTTTTTTTAACCACGAGAAAATTATTTGAGTAATTATTTGAGTAATTTTTAGTGAAACTATAAGTACTCCAAAGTTAAACCATATACCATGAATTGTGTTTAGCATCCTTCTTTCCTCAGGTCTTTTTCACATCTATAAAATTCAATATAAATTCAATATAAATTCAACAAATTTCAACATAAATTTGTTTTTCATTTAATGGTGGACTATTAATAAGAAAAATATCATAAAACTGAAATTTGAGGTTGGTAACAATCAATAATATACTTGAAAACTTTCAGAGAGTAGACTAACCAAAGGAAGAAAAGCATACATGTTTATTTTCCTAGATACTTTAAAGATCACTCAGTGCACATGGAACAACATCTCAAGTTCAAAACAGGGCCTAGAGCTGCACTCTGGTATGGTACCCAATGGACACGTGTTTTTATTTGTTTGTTTGTTTTTAAAGTTAATTCAAATTCAGTGTAATCTTTAAATATTGAATAATATTTAAACTTCAGTTCCTTAGTAACACTGGCCACATTTCAAGTGCTCATAGCCGTATGTATTTGCTACTGTACAGGACAGTGAAGATATAAGACATTCCCACTGTTGCAGAAATTTATGTTGGACCCTGCTGGTCCATAGGATTCTACAGTGTAAATTGCTTACACGTTTCATCTTTATCTCAACTCTTTCTTCCTCTTGCTCACTCTTTCCTGTTCCCCTTGGCCCCTCACTCTTCCTCAAAGACATGAGCTTGTTTCTGCCTTTAGGTCTTCTTTAATGCTTTCTTTCAAAGTACCATTTCCTCATGTTATTCTTCTCTTTGTTCAAATATCAGTAAATCCTTGCCTCATTCATATAACAGCATTCACTCTTATCAACTCTATTTCTATCCTTTAATGTCTTCATACCACGGTTTGTTATTAAACTGTTTCTTGTCTGTTTCTTCAATAGTTTCAGTTCCATGAAGGCAGACACTTTGTGCTCTTTGCTTTTATAGCATGTACTAAACCAAGGTCTTGAAGTAAATATTGTTTAATTAATATTTATTAGATAAATATATAAATAATATTCCAATTTTTTGGCATATCACCTTTGGGAGTATCTTAGTAGATGTTTGTGAACATTTGATTCTCTAAGGTCCTCAGAAATCTTGCTTAGAGGATAACATTAACAAAATCATAAAATATTTTTTATATCTCCCAGAGTTTATTCCTAGTTGTTTCTGCACATGTCATGGGAAATTTATAGTATTACAGTTACATAAATGCCACAATCTTATTAACGCTGCACCTACATTATATTTTAAAATTTCACTAAAGATCATGAGTATAATGGCCAAGAGGAGAGTTAGAGCTGAAGGGGGATAGAGACAGTGAGAAAGTGATGGTATTTAAAAAAATATAACCTTTAATATTCCCTCCAGCTGAAGTACAGAAGGAAAGGAAGGTTGTTTTAGAAAGGAATTGAGAAAGGAAATGAAAAACTGATTTAAGTTAGGACTGTAGAATCAGATTTCTAGATTTCAATTCTGCCTTTGTCACTCCTCAGCTATCTAATTCAAAACAGGTTACTGAATTTCTTTCCTCATGTATACAGTGAAGACAATGAGAGTATATACTTCATATTGTCGTTGTGAAGATAAATGAGCTGATGTGTGCAAAGCATTTAGAGCAGCTCCTGCTGCATCATACGTGTTAGTTACTATTTATGGTGTCTACAATTATTATTCTTGTTGATAGTATGATAGTTATTATTATTAGTGATAATTAGAGAAAGTTGGATAATACATTTCCATGTAGTTTTTATTCATGTGGACTAACTGGATGAAGTTTGAATATCCACCTGTAAGATGCTATCAAAATATTCTAAAAGAAAAATAAAATTTGTAGGTGGTCATCTCTCTGCAAATGAAGTATATAAGCTCTGGCTCAAGGTATTCATGATAACTACTCTGTTTATGCAGATACTGGAATAGCCAAGGGTGATTTGTTTAGTCAGCACCAGCCAGTAGGCGGAAGCGAATGAAGGGAAAGGAACACAGATCACAGTGTTAGGATTACTTCAAATTCTAAAATATTCTGCATTTTGATACACATATAACCTTAATTTAAATATTCTAAAATTTACTTTTAAAGCTTGCTAAAATCTTTCTCTATGAATTCAGACTGAAGAGCAACTTTTATCATTATGCACAATATTCTAAATGCATTATATTTTGCTAGATGGAGGACATTTTTGAGGATGTAATCAGTATGGACCCAAGTTTTAAAGAGGAAGGAACAGATTCTCCTCTGCTAATGCAAAGAACAGCAAGTGTTTCCAGACCTGAGGAGGTCAGTGAGATTAAAATCAATAATAGCACCTGATGACAAAAAAGAAATTTCATTTGATTAGTAAATGGTGTTTTCTTCTGCACTTTTGAAGCTGGTACAGAATAGGCAAACATTTAAAACAATATTTATTGGTGCAGGAAAAAATGTACAATTTTATAGGGCTTATACTATTCTATCTACCTACCTACTTATCTACCTAATCTCTATAAACATCCATCTAATTACATATCTTATCTGCTGTAGCATTTTCTGTGAAATCTTCAGATTTCCCATTTGAAGCACACCATATCATAATACCCTCATGAGTTCATGGCTAAATTTTAACTATTTTACCATTACTAACAGCTACCAGATTCAGAGGGTCTATACCTTATAGAGAAAGGAAAAAATTATAACGCAATATAACTTTACTTTTGAGCCAAAAATCAAAGGTTAAAGATGAAGTGAAGAAAGGTAGAAGAGGCCTCACACTACTTTAAGGCATTTAGACAGATTTCTGTGTTGAAATCACAAATTCCTGGAATAATAAGCAGGGAAGAGATAAGATAATATCTCTTTGATTGCTGTTGCCTTCTCATTGTTCATTTATTAATCTCTAGAATCTGTAAAGGGTGTACAAGCTCTTTCTACACATTTTGAAGGGGTTGTTTTTGGTTCATTTATGGTTTTAGAGCTTTTAAAAAATGAGAAAAATTATGAAAGATTTTGATTTGTTACTTTAAATGTTTCATTTAAAGAAAGTGAATTCTGACTGTATTGTGTAGTGTAGACACTGTTCGTCAGTAAATCAGTGGGCTGAGTTGTGTTAATGTTAATAATGGGCATTTTAAACCTAAAACTTTAAGAAAAGTTTGGAGAAAGCATCCTTCTTCTACTTATTAATTCCCAAATAGACTACAAAAAAGGAGAATTGTATCTTTCCTCCTTTTCTCTGGTACAAAGGACTTCCACTTTATAACAAGTCACTAACACCAGTATTATCAGACAAAGATCAAATGAGGTTAAAAATCTAGCTTTTTAATTGAAAGTTTATTTTTTTGTGAGTTTTTTGTTTGTTGTTTGAATGATGTGACAATTCTTTTTACCTCTTCTGTTTTCAGATTTCAAGAAGTATATTGACAACAAATTCAACTAATTCTCTACATAAATATGTTATTTATACTAACTTTCTCCATCTAATCCCACAGCATAAGGTTACTATTTTCTTAATCATTATTCAACTTTTGGGTTTGAGGAAATGATACTAATTACTTTCAATCTTCTCTTCCTTGTATGTAGTACTTATTTCATTGAAATCGTATGCTGAAACATTCTCTTAATCAAATTAACTTACTTGTTTTGTAGTGGTTGCATAGATTGCTTATTCAGTGCAAACTGGTGACAATGATGACTGGGAATTTGTTTTCTGTATACAGAATGTGGATTTCCCAGATGGCACAGTGGTAAAGAATTCACTTACTAATGTAGGAGACACAGATTTGATCCCTGGGTTGGAAAGATCCCCTGGAGGAGGGTACAACAACCCACTCCAGTACTCTTGCCTAGAGAATTCCATGGGCAGAAGGAGCCTGGTGGGCTTCAGTCCATAAGGTCACAAAGAGTTGGACATGACTGAGTGACTTAGCATAGCGTACAGAATGTATTTCTAAAAAGATAGATACTCCTGGCCTATGTGTATTCATACAAAGGAGTATCCACTGTTAGCCAACCAACAATTTTTGATAAATCAAGAAACAAGATATAAAACCAAGCAGTTCAATTAACCAAAAAATTATTCGATAGTTGTTGTATGCAAAGCATCATACATGTGCTATAGGAAACTAAAAGTTGAGTGAGACACTATTTAAGAGACCACATGATGGTGAGTCAGTGAGGTGAGGCACACCCGAAAGACAGTGAGGGAAAGAATATGAATCTCAATATTAACCCAAGTTGTCATCTAGATATTGTAAAAGTCACTTAACTTTTCTTTACTTTATTCTGTGTTATGAGAATAATTAAAAATATTTATTGCCAATACTGTTTTTATATTAAATCTTAGTAGATCTCACACACACACACACCTATGTATAGATATATTTAATGCTAGTCAGAGTGTCGCCCTTGAGTTTGAGTAAAGCAGAAACCTTGCTAAATTGAGACATTTCTGAAATAGTTTAGGAAAAGATGACATTTGAAATACAGTTATGAAGGAAAGTTAAGATTTTAAGAGATAGACATGAAGGCAGCAAAGTAGCAAGAAAAGAGGACATTACAAGGAAAGGCAAGAAGTGAGAAAAAAGAGAATGTATAAGAATAGCTGGTAGAACAGAAATCGGAAATTCTGAAGGATTTTTATAGTTCATGTGGGTAAAAATAAAGACCTGTTAGATTCAGAGGAATGCTTTGAGTAAGCATTTTAGCCAGTGAACTTTTGGTTTTAGATGATAGAACCTGGCTTATATGGGGTGTAAGTATGAAAGGAATTTGTTGGCTCATCTCATCCATAAATTCCTAAGTAATACTGCATGTGAACATCCCTCCATAAGTTTGCCTTTGTTTTATACTGGCTTTATTCTCAGCTATTGAACAGATAGTCTCACAGCTTATTCCTAGCCATGAACACAGTTTGTCCTTGCTAACCCAGCTGTTTTTTTTAGACATCCACTCTTTGACAAGGAAGAGGAAGTTTCTGATTAATTTAAGCCAACCCTGGTGGCCTCATTTCCTTAGCCAGAGAGTGTTTTAAAAATGAGCTTGTGTTGCAGTTCTGGAGCTTTAGCAGGTTTCTGGAGTCTTCTAGGAATTTACTTCAGTCTTTAAAGGAGACCCACCAAAGAGAAGGTTTTGTCTCTCTATGATGTTGTAAGACGATGTGATTTACGTGGTCATTTGATTGCCCAGAAGATAAATAAACTGAGGAAAAACAAAAGGTACAGAGAGGAAAATCCAAGAGGAATGCAAATAAATACTGCTTATATGCCCCTGGAGAATTCTTTACCTATGGATTGCACACATCATGTAAGATTTTTTTCCTTTATTTTTTAAGCTAATTGTGTCAGGATTTTATGATTGTCATAACCAAATGTACACTGATAGATAGATTCAGTCAGACTTAAAAACTTAAGAGGAGAGCTCCTTTTTTCTTTAGTTCTAGTTAAATCTCTGAGATAATTCTTTTTGGAGCAATTTTTGTCACTTTTCTATCTCTCAGACAATTTTTCTGGGTCTTGGGCCTACCCTAGAGTGACTTAGCAGCAGCAGCAGCCAAAATAAATTATCTAGATTAAGACTGAAAACTAGGAGTACAGGAATTGTTACCATAATTCAATAATAATTATTATTTTTTAAAAAATAATTATTCTTAATGTCTCACCTACTATACCACAGACACATTACCAATTATCTTATATATAATCTCTAGTTGTGATAGAGATTGCAAAGTCCAAGGGGCAATCAAGGATTCCCTGGTAGCTCAGATGGTAAAGAATCTGCTCGCAAGGCAGGAGACTGGGATTCAATCCCTGATCCCCTAGAGAAGGAAATGGCCAACTCCCTCCAGTATTCTTGCATGAGAAATTCCAAGGACAGAGGAACCTGGCGGGCTGCAGTCCATGGGGGTCTCAAAAGAATCAGACACAACTTAGTGACTAAACAACACCTGGGACACTCTAGTCACTTTGGAGTTCTTTTGCTGTGACTTAAACAGAAAATCTTGAGTGTCACTTAGCCAAGATTTATCCCAGGACCACTGCATAGAGTAAGATTAACTAAAATGAGTTAACCTGAGTTAACTCATATTCTAATTTCTGTTGGTGGAAAGCTTGGAAGCTGCTCTGGGGTAGCTGGGACCACTTATGGTGATCCTTCAGATTTCCCCAGATTGAATGGAACAGTTCAGGGTTTTCACAGTTCAACTTAGTCCAAGTATTTCTGACACAGAAATGAATATTGTACGATTAGTGACTAGACTCAGAATAGTTAAGGAGAAGTTACCTCTTAATTTTTACTTAAACAAGAGAGCTAGCTACTTGCCAGTTAGTTCTTACTGCAACAGTTGTGTAAATTGGACTGAAAAGACCCAAAGGGCAAGAAACATTCACCCAATCAGCTGTGCTTTCATCAACACCAAACCTCTCAGTTTCTTGGTCTTCTTGGGGTCAATGATATTTCTCTCCTCACTATCCAGCCATCCTTCACATGATGATATCCCAGATCTCATTGTGTATTTTCCTATTCTATAGCATTTTTCTTTCATATTTTTTGACCATTATGTTCCTTTTTTTTTTCTTTCAGTGCACCTAGTCTAATTTCTTACTTCAACAATTGCTCAAGCTTGTGGAGACTTCAAGTTAATTGACTCTATCACTCTTTTCAGTAGCTATTATTTCCCACTCATGACATTTTGAAAATTTCTTCCTTAACCTATTGTTGGTTAAGCACTATAACCATTTCTTTTGCAAACACTCTTAACATATCCCCATTTTTCTTCATTTTCTTTTCCTGACAAAAGCCCGACCCTGACTAAACTTATTTTTCATCTTATTCCACATCTTTACCTGAGCAGCTGAATGGATAAAATTTCACTACGTTGCTCAGAGTACTCACCTCCAATACATCACCAAAATTTCATAGGGGCTTTCACTACTACCAGACAATACTATAGCTATACCTTGGTTAAAATTCTCATTAAACGAGACAACATTAATCTACTTTCTCTTCTCAAACCTCCATGTTCTAGCTGATTTCTCCATCACAACATATTTCGGAGAGAAAATATATAAAATCAGATTAGGATTTACTTGTACCACAAATGCTACAAAACCACCAGTATCTGTTTTGATTTTTTCTGCCACCCCTTCTATTTGAATCAGATTGGCCCAGCTCATAACCTAAAGCTAGTCCAACTACTTGTGTCCTAGATCCCACTAATTCTTACCATTGCAAATACTTCTATATCATTAGTCTATTATGATGTATTGGATTACAAATATCAGCATTACACTTGCCTTTATTAAGATTCCTCAAAAATAAACCAAATCAAAGGATTGCCTTTGAATACAGTTCCTCTCTGGCTACCAGACTATTTCATGACTCCACTCCCTCCCTCTCAAATGTCTCTGCTTCCATTTTCACCCTGATTCCATTTCCTCACCTCCCCTGCTCTACTGTCCAGTACAGCTATGTCCCTTATAATTCCAAAAGAGCTCTGAAAACTAACCAATACTGAAGCCAATAGTAAATTCTTCATTCTCACCAAACTTGATTTCTTTGTGGCCTTTGCCGTGGTTGATCACTCTCTCCTTGAAGTATTAACTGGGATTCTGTGGCACCGTATTTTTTGCCTTTTCATCGACCTTGCTGGTTCTTTCTTTTCTAACAGACTTCTAGATGCTAAAGTGCTCCTAGGCTCAGAATTTAATCTTCTTTTCTCATGTACCTATGTGTTCCATTAGTAATCTCAACCCTTCTCTGGCCTAGCTCTCTCCCCTAATGCTAGATTCACATGTCTTATTACTACCCTAACATCTTTTGTTCTTCCAACAGAGATCTCAAACTTAATATGACTGAAAAGAAGTTTTTGTTCCCCTCCGTACCTATCTAGAACTACCCTCCCTCAAAAAAAGTCATTCTTCATTCTCTTACTCCCGCATCCCCACATTTATCAGTATGCTGTTCTAATGAGGAGCCAAGATTTCCTGACTCTTACAACTTAGCAGCTGTTCTACTGAAACCTTTTTCCAGGCTAACATCATCTCTTACTTGAATGTCAGAAACTGACTCCAACCTAATTTCTCTGCTACTTCTGTCCCCTGTACGGCTGTGGATCACACAGCAGCCAGAATGATCTTCGCACAGCAAAAATCAGATCCTGTTTCTCCTTGCTTAACTTTCTGCTAACTTCCTGAAATCCTCAGAGTATAACCAAGACACTTCGTAGTCAGCACTTCCCTTTAACTTTAGGCCCTGGTCTTGATAGCCTTTTTCCTGCTCACTGAATGTGACATGCATGTTATCATTTTAGGACTATTGAACTTCCTTTTTTAGGCTTGGAATGGTTTTGTCCCAGATCTTTGCATGACTGTCTTTTTATGCCTCAGATGTTTAGTCAATATCAACTTGTCAAAGAGGCCTTCCGCAATAACCCTAGCAGAAAGACCCCATCCCACACATCCTACATCAGTATCTTATTTAATTCCCTCTGATGGTTAGGATTAGAGTTACAAAAATTGTTTGGTTTATTATATTATTTACCCATTTATTGTCTATTCCCACCCCTAGAAAGTGAACTCCTTGAAGTTGGTGATTTTCTCTGCCTTATTCATTGTTGTGTCCCTAAAGCTGAGAGAGTAACCTGTTCATTAGTTTATTCTCAGCACCCAGTACAATGCCTAGCAAATGATAGGTGCTCAGCAAATACACATGAAATAAATATCTTAAAATTCACACATAGTATTTTTTAAAGTTGTTTCCATTATGCATTACCATTTAGAAATTTTTTTAATGGCCATAAGCAGCAATAAGGATAACAGTAGTAATGATGGCTACTATGCCTTGGGTACTTGCTGTGGGACAAGAACTGTATAAAACATTTTTCATGAAAATTTAATTACGACAACAAACATATGAGCTAGAAACTATTACCTATTAGCATTTTGCATATAAGAAAAGAAGCTTAGAGAAGTTCAGTAACTCACTCATGCTCATACAGTTAGTGAATGTCAGGGTAGGGGTTTGAATCCAAGCCTGTATGATACCACATGCAATCATCTTACCCACTCTGCTGCCCTGTAGCTTCAGAAGGAAGTCATTTCATAGAACTGCAAGAATCTTAGGATCTGAAGGGACCTTAGCCTGATCTGACCCTCTGCCACATTCCAGCCAAAGAATTGTTAGCTTCTGAGTTTAAACCTGTCTCTCTATAACTTCTACACTTTGGTCTTCATTTCACCTCTTCCTTTCAAAGATGGTTGTGCATAGTAACTTATTTATTTTATCATAGATGAGTATTTTTCAATCATAGCTTTGTAAATGCTGGTGGCACTTGGCAATCTCAGTAAACTATTATAGTTCAAGACTATTTCAGAGACAGAGATTGAGTAAATATTAACAACCCCCTGTGCTTGGTTGGAACTTGAAAGGACTGCGTAACACCAGCAAGCAAGCTTTTGTCAATCACAATCTAGACCAGATTAGACTTAAAGTCCAAGGAAGAACCAAAGTTCACTTTAGAAGTTTCTGCACAGCTCTCCCAGTTACTGTTTGCAAGTGTAAGGAAAAGAAAATGATGAAGGAGAAAGAGAAAACCATTGCTATTGTGAAGGTTATAGACACTTCAAAGTTAAAACTGGTGAGCAAGTGCATTTTGGAATTCTTTCAATGTTTGGAGATGAAACCACCTTAAATACTGAATTTAAACTTTATAAACTAATAGTCAATAAAATAAGGTATGTAGAAGTTGAGCTTTGAAAGTGTAATTTATAATCTGCTGTATTGACAAGCTTGTTTTCTTACCAGATAGTTTTTTTAATGCTCTGGCTATAGTAAAAATTTTTTGTAGTCTAGTTAAAAATTGTTTAAAATGCTCTTTTATTTGAACTTTGTTTTCAAAAAATGAGGGTTCCATTAATTATTTATTGCAGTGTTTACGTTAAATTACTATTCTCATTTAGTACTAAGTAGGTTATGTATATATATATAAAAAATAGATTTCCTATACATAAGAAATATACAATGCAAAAGCAGTTTCTGTGTTACCATTCTCTGTTTTGTATTTTATCTTTTCTATTTGTGTTTTGAGCCAGCTGGTCAAGGACAGGAATCTCCCACTCCCGCCCAACAGATTATTTTTATTCACTTATAATAGAACAAAAAAATAATAACTCAGTGGGACTTCTCTTTTCAATGTTTATCATTCAAACCTCATAGCCCTGCTCTTCAACAAAGAAAATAAAGTCAGAGAAAGATCAATTGTGAGTGTCCTAAAACTGGAAAAATCTAGTTTACCATGTTTAAATGAATAAACACATAAAAGGAAATAAAATAATCTTTTAAGTGCCAGTTTTTATGTGTGCTTACATTGTGTGATATGTGCGGTCCTACAGTGCTCACTCTTTATTCCTGAAGTTTACCTTCTTTCTATGCCTGCAGTTATTCTATCTAATAGTCTAATGTTCAGTTTTGCCATTTGGCATTCACAATAAATGTCTTCAGAGAAAAGCAAAGTAGGGAATACAAACAACTTAAAATTTCCCCTCATTTTCCCATGAAACCCCACCAAATATTTGCTATAGACATAGAAATATGTCTATAGATGTATATATGTCCATATATGTCCAAATATGTCCATAGATGTATGGGTTTGTAAGTTTTTTTCTCTTTGTATTTATTCTGAAAAATTATCTGGGAATATAATAGGTAAGTATATAGATGATTTTCTTTCTTTTTCTGTATGTATAATGGGATTATCTGGGAGACAGATACATGATACACACAACATGCACACACACATATATAATACATATATGCCTATATGCATATTGTATATGTGTGCGTGTATGTCTCTATACACACACAAATGCACATGTAAATATCTCCAGAAAATTATCGGTTTTAGACAAATAATCAATTTTCAGAAACATGATGAGTATATACTATGGTACCCTCTCCCTTGCTGAGTGATTATAAATGAAGAGGGGTGAAACAATAAAAACAAATTAAGTTATTAAATTTGTGGTAAAGTTTTTCAGTATTATAGTGTTTTGGTGCAGAAAAATAATAAACCAGGATGCCATAAGGGAGAGTGTTGGAGATGGTTTGAATCTTAAGTTGAGCCTGTAGATTGTATTTTGATATTTAAAGAAGGTATGAGGACATTTGAAGTGCAGAAAATAGCAGTGGCAAAGAATAAGACTGAGATAAGTATTCTCCAATGGCTTCCAACATTTTGTTTTCAAAATACTTTTTACAATTAAAAATGCTCAGGCAGTGTCCCTTCCACAACTGGATAGGTAGTAAAGAATCCAGCCTCTGTGTTAGACCTAAATTTTAACCCCAAGTCTTCTATTTGTTACAACTGTATGATCTTGAGATAATTACTTATTATTTCAGACTTTTAATTATTTATATTTAACATGGGAACTATGAGACTTCACTCATAAATTTGTTATAAAGATTACTTGAAATTCTGCTATTTGTTATTGTTATGAGACATGCTTAGCTGAATATCAGGCATATAATAAAAACTCAACTATCTATGACTTTGCATATATATGTTATGATAATGCTTGTATTTTATTATCTTTAAAAAATTCTTCATATGTGGATTCATAGGTTCCATTTGAAAACATCCTATCCTCTTTCTTCCTCCCTCCCACTGGAGTGGAAAATCTCTTTGGACATAGTCTACATATTTGTATGTGGTGATGAGAAATCTTTCAGAACTTGTTAGTAGTAGTAAATAATGTTGACTAGACAATGTGAGACCATTGAATGAGGTTTTTGAAAACTAAACATAAGAATTTGAGTTTAATATATGAGCTAAAGGGGAAAGACTTAGACTTCATGCTTTTTGAGCTAGGAGAGATCAGAAGGAAGTTGTGTTTCAAAACATGTTTGTCTGAGAGGAGCATCTGGGAACTAATTGAGAGGAATGGAGGGATGCTGGAATGAAGGACATAATTTAGGCTGAAGGCCTTGAGGATCTTGAGATATGAGAGTATGGAAGAAAATTTAAACCGACCAATGATTTAGTCAGTCAGTACTAAAGAAAATCAACATTGAATATTCATTGGAAGGACTGATGCTGAAGCTCCAATACTTTGACTGCCTGATGTGAAGAGCCAACTCATTGNGACATAATTTAGGCTGAAGGCCTTGAGGATCTTGAGATATGAGAGTATGGAAGAAAATTTAAACCGACCAATGATTTAGTCAGTCAGTACTAAAGAAAATCAACATTGAATATTCATTGGAAGGACTGATGCTGAAGCTCCAATACTTTGACTGCCTGATGTGAAGAGCCAACTCATTGGAAAAGACCCTGATGCTGGGAAAGATTGAAAACAAAAGGAGCAGGGTGTGGCAGAGGATGAGATAATTAGGTAGCATCGCCCACTCAATAAACATGAATCTGACCAAACTCCAGGAGGTAGTGTCTCTCATAGCTCGGTTGGTAAATAATCTGCCTAGAATGCAGAAGACCCCGGTTCAATTCCTGGGTCAGGAAGATCCACTGGAGAAAGGAGCTACCCACTCCAGTGTTCTTGGGCTTCTTTGTGGCTCATCTGGTAAATAATCCACCTGCAATGCAGGAGACCTGGGTTTGATCCCTGGGTTGGGAAGATCCCTTGGAGAAGGGGAAGGTTACCCACTCCAGTATTCTGGCCTGGAGAATTCCATAGACTGTATAGTCCATGGGGCCCCAGATTGGGACACAATTGAGTGACTTTCACTTTCACTTTTCAGGGGTTAGTGTAGGACAGAGAAGCCTGGTGTGCTGCAGTCCATGGGGGCAGAGAGTCAGACACAACTTAGTGACTGAACAACAATGAACAAAATAACTTAAAAGAAAAAAAAATCATAACTGGATAATCAGTTCAGTTCAGTCCAGTCGCTCAGTCGTGTCTGATTCTTTGCGACCCCATGAATGCAGCACACCAGGCCTCCCTGTCCGTCACCAACTCCCAGAGTTCACTCAGACTCACGCCCATCAAGTCAGTGATGCCATCCAGCCATCTCATCCTCTGTCATCCCCTTCTCCTCCTGCCCCCAATCCCTCCCAGGAAAGGGAAGAAGCCAAACTGAAAAAAACACATGTGGAATTTCGGTCAGATCATATATGTTGTCCTTTATTGTATTTGGCCTGATGAGTGTAAATGGATATATGAACAATTAATTCTTATAGGGAAGAACTGATTTTAAACAGGCAAAGAAATATTTTTCTATTATTGAAAGTTGTTGCCTTCTCACAAACTAATAATTTTTAATAAATGGGATTGAATTTTATCAGATAGTTTTTTAAATCTATTGAGATGATCATATGGTTTCTTTTTCTCTCTTAACATCATAAAATATATTTATGGGAAACCCAATTTAATTATGGCAATTTACCTTGTTTATATTCTCTTGAATTTAAATACGTAATAATATTTTCCTTAAGATTTATAGTCATGAATAAAATGGGTCTGTAATATTTTTTTATAATGTTTTCATATGGTTTCAGTCTTGATGAATTGGAACATATTCTGTCTTGTCTCTATTGTCTGGAAATGTTTGTACAAAATTGAGATGGCATGTTTCCTGAAAATGTGACAGTCTTGCCCATAAAACTGTCTAATCCAGATATTTTCTTGTGTGATATGTTTAATGTATTTTTTAATTTCTTCAGTAATCATAAGACTATTCAAACTATTAATTATTATGTAGTTGGTTCTACTAAATAATGTTTTTCTAGAAATTTATGTGTTTCACCTGAGCATTCACAGTTATTAGAAAATTATAAGTAATCTCTCTTATCTGTTTTTATTATGGTAAAATATGTTTAACATAAAATTTGCCATCCTAAACATTTTAAAGTGTACAATTCAGTGGCATAACATAGATTCACAATGTTGTACAACCACTATCACTATACACTCACAGAGATTTTTCATTCTTCCAAACAGAAAACATTAAAAAATGTCACCAATTAAATAATAACTCCCTATTTTCCTTATCTCCACACTTTAATAACCTTTATTCTCCTTTCTATCTGTATCAGTTTGCCTATTCTAGGTATCTCATGTAAGTGGAATCATATATTTGTCCTTTTCTATCAGCTTATTTCACATAGCATAATGTTTTCAAGATTCATTAATATCATAACATGTTAGTACTTCATTTCCTTTTATGGCTGAGTAATATACCATAATGTGTATGGTATATTTCATTTATCCACTATCCACATTTCATTTATCCATTATTCATTCATCTATTGGTGGGCATTAGGATTGTTACTACCCTTTGGCTGTTTAATGCTTCTATGAACATTTGTGTGTATCTGTTTGAGACTCTACTTTTGACTGTTACTGGTAATACCTAGAGGTGAGAGGTTGATAATATGCTAATTTATGTTTAAATTTTGAAGAACTGTCATACTATTTTCCACAGTGGCTGCACCATTTCACATTCTCAGCAGCAAGGCACAAGGGTAACAGTTTCTCTGAATCCTCACCAGCACTTGTTTTCCTTTCTTTTCATAACAGTCATTTTAATGAGGATGAAGTGGTAAACATTGTGGGCTTGATTTATATTTCCCTAATGACTAATGATGTTGAGTATATTTCAGTGTCCTTATTGACCATTTAGAAGTATTTTTTGGAGAAATGTCTATTTAAATTCTTTGCTCATTTTTTTAAATTGGAATGTTTTTGTTGCTGTTTCTGTGAGTCATTGGAGTTTATGTAGCTAGATATCAATCTTTTAAAAGATAAATGATTTGTAAATAATCTCTCCCATTTTGTGGGTTTTCCCTTCACTCTCTTGATAGTGTCCTTCAACATACAAAAGTTTTAAAATCCAGTTTATCTGTTTTTGGTTGTTGCTGTTGCCTGTGATTTTGATATTATACCAAAAAAATCATCACCAAAACAAATTTTTTAATGAAGATTTTCCCTTGTCTTTTCTTCTAGGAAAGTTATAGCCTTAACTCATATGCTTAAGTTGTTGATCCATTTAGAGTAAATTTTGTTTATGGTCTAAGAGTCCAACTTCCTTCTGCATATGGCTCTCTAGTTTTTTTCAAGATTATTTGTTGAAGAATTTGTCCTTTCCCCATTGAATAGCCTTGGTACCCTTATCAAAAATCATTTGACCATCTATTTGAGTAATACTTTATGGACTCTCTATCCCAGCCCCTATATGTCTGTCTTTATGTCAGTGCCACCCTGTTTTGATTACAGTTGTTTTGTAATAAACATTTTGTTTTGAAATATGGAAATTTAAGCCCTCCAACTTTGTTCTTTTCAAGGTAATTTTTACTATTCAGGGTCCCACAAGACTTCATATGAATTTTAGTGTGGCTTTTTATATTTTTGCAAGAACCACTGTTANCCCCTATATGTCTGTCTTTATGTCAGTGCCACCCTGTTTTGATTACAGTTGTTTTGTAATAAACATTTTGTTTTGAAATATGGAAATTTAAGCCCTCCAACTTTGTTCTTTTCAAGGTAATTTTTACTATTCAGGGTCCCACAAGACTTCATATGAATTTTAGTGTGGCTTTTTATATTTTTGCAAAAACCGCTGTTAGGATTTTAATATGGATTGGAGGCATTTGTTGATTGTTCTGGATAGTACTGCCCTCTTACTGATACTAAGTCTTCTCATCAAAAAACGTCAGATATCTTTCCATTTCTTTATGTCTTCTTTAATTTCTTTAAGCAATGTATTTGTTAGTTTTTGGTTTCTAAGTCTTTTCCTCCTTGGTTAAATTTATTCCCCAGTATTTTATTCTTTTTGACGTTGTTGTTCATGAAACTGATTTCTTAATATCCTTTCCAGATTGTTTATTGTTAGTGTATAAAGATGCAACATATTTTTGCATGTTGACTTTTTATTCTGCCACTTTGCTGAATTCTTGTATTAGCTTTCATACTGTTGTGTGTGTATGTGTATGTATGAATCTCATGATTTTACAAATGTAAGATCATATCATCTGTGAACAAAGATATTTTTACTTATACCTTTTCAGTTTGGATGACTTTCTTTTCCTTGACTAATTGTGGCTAAGACTTCCAGTACTGTGTTAAAAAGAAGTGGTGAAAGCAGGTATCCCAGTCTTGTTTGTTCCTGATCCTTGAGGGAAAAACATAAATCTAAGTTGTACTATGGTTATATCCCTCTATGATTTAAAATATCAGTTGGTTTAGTCTTCATTTCTTTAGTTAGTCTTACAAGAGGCCTGTCAAGTTTGCTAACTGAAAAAACAAAACAAAATTTTGTCTTTTGCATTGTTTTGCTTTGCACTGATTTATGATCTTATATTACTATCTGTTTTACTTGCTTTGGGTTTTTTTTTTTTTTTGGTGATTTTTCTGACTTGAAAAAATATCCTCAGTCTATCAAATTTCAAAATTTTATCTATTTTTTCTCATATTTAAGGGTATAAATTTCCTTCAAAACATTAGTTTGCCATGTTCAAAAGTTCCCTTACATGTGTTTTCTGTATCTCTCATTTATTTTTGAATTCCAGTGTGATTTTGTCTTTACTCTTGAATCATTAAAATTTTTCTAAATATTTAGGTAACCAAGGACTCAATGAAAGTTTTGAAGCTTTTCATTTTTTTGTTTTCGGTGATAAGGTTTTGGTGATCAATACTTATATATGTTCTGTATGTACTTGGACAATATTGTGTTTTCTGTAATTTTTAGATACAAAACTATAAACATGTCTATTAGGACAGGATTTCACTTTTATTGTTCAAAACTAGAACATTACTGATTATTTTTGTCTACTTGACCTTTCAAAAATAGGAAGAAATGTCTTGAACTTTCTCACTACTTTGATGGATTTATTCATTTCTCCTTGTAGTTTAAACATTCTGCTTCATATTTGCTTCCAATACTATGTTTCCCTATTGTCTCTACTATCTGGAAATATGTGTACAAAATTCAGATGATATGTTTCCTGAAAATGTTACAGTCTTCCCTATTTTATTAGGTACACATCTGCTTATGATTGCTGTGCCTTTTTGGATAATTGAATTCTTTATTGTTAGATAGTGACTATCTCTATTCCTGATAATTTTTCTAACTTTAGTTTATTTTCTCTGATATTAATATAGCTGCATCAGCTTCCTATGGTTATAATTTGCTGGGCATATCTTTTCCCAGCTTTTAAATTTCAATCTTGTGTGTCCTTTGTAATGCAGCTGTGTCTCTTGTAAGCTACATAGATCTAAACATTATCTTTTAACTGAACTGTCAAACTTTTAGCTGAGAAATTTGATCTATTTACGTTTATTATCACTACTGATATTTTTCACCTGTTTTTCTCATTTTTAAAAAATTATGTGTCACATATTTTAATATGTTTTTGTTTAGTACTTTTTCCCTTTTTACCACTTTTANTGAACTGAGAACTTCCAGATGTTCAAGCTGAATTTCAAAAAGGCAGAGGAACAAGAGATCAAATTGTCAACATCCATTGGATCATTGGAGAAAAAGCAAAATAATTCCAGAACATCTACTTCTGCTTCATTGACTATGCTAAAACCTTTGACTGTATGTATCACAACAAATTGTGGAAAATTCTTAAGGAGATGGGAATACCAGAACTTATCTGCCTCCTGAGAAACCTGTATGCAGTTTAAGAAGTAGCAGTTAGAACTGGACATAGAACAATGACTGGTTCAAAATTGGGAAAGGAATACATCAAGGCTGTATATTGTCACTTGGCTTATTTAACTTATATGCAGAGTGCATCATGCAAAATGCCAGGCTGGATGAAACACAAGCTGGAATCAAGATTGCAGGGAGAAGTATCAATAACCTCATATAGGCAGATGACACTACCTTTATGGCGGGAAGTGAAGAGGAACTAATTNACATCAAGGCTGTATATTGTCACTTGGCTTATTTAACTTATATGCAGAGTGCATCATGCAAAATGCCAGGCTGGATGAAACACAAGCTGGAATCAAGATTGCAGGGAGAAGTATCAATAACCTCATATAGGCAGATGACACTACCTTTATGGCGGGAAGTGAAGAGGAACTAATTGCCTCTTGATGAAAGTGAAAGAGGAGAGTGAAAAAGTTGGCTTAAAACTCAACATTCAAAAAACTAAAATTATGGCATCCAGTCTCATCTTTTCATGGCAAATGGAGAAACAATGGAAACAGTGAGAGACTTTATTTTCTTGGGCTGTAAAATCACTACAGATGGTGACTGCAGCCATGAAATTAGAAGACACTTCCTTCTTGGAAGGAAAGTTATGACCAACCTGGACAGCGTATTAAAAAGCAGAAACATTATTTTGCTGACTAAGGTCCATCTAGTCAAAACTATGGTTTTTCCAGTAGTCTTGTGTTGATGTAAGAATTGGACCATGAAGAAGGCTGAGCACCAAAGAGTTATGCTTTTGAACTGTGGTGTTGGAGAAGACTCTTGAGAGTTCCTTGGACTGCAAGAAACCAAACCAGTCAATTCTAAAGGAAATCAATCCTGAATGTTTATTGGAAGGACTGAACGGTGAACCTGAAGCTCCAATGCTTTGGCCATCTGATTCAAAGAAGTGACTCACTGGAAAATATCCTGATACTGGATAGAAGGCATGAGGAAAAGGGGATGACAGAGGATGAGATGTTTGGATAGCATAACCGACTCAATGGACATGAGTCTGATCAACTTCAGGACATGATGAAGGGCAGAAAAGCCTGGCATGCTACAGTCAACAGGGTTGCCGAGTCAGACACTACTGGAGCAACTGAAGAACAATCGAAGGTCAGGAGGAGATGTAATAGACCTACAGTTAAGCAGGATTGAATTCATTATCAGAACTCTAGCCCCATTTCTACAGAAAGATGCATTGGGTACAGTCTGACCAAGTAATATTAACCCAGTGCAATGTTTTAGCTAGGAACCTATCACTTTATTGCTGCAGTGCAAATGTAATATGGCTCCTCTTAAACATTTCTACTGTTTGCTACTGCTGCATTGAATCTATTTGATTTCAAGCTCTTTAGAGGAAAATGCCCTTTTCCTAGTTCTTTCCCCCTTCTTTCTCCCTCACTCCCTGTCTTTTTGTTCAGCATGTCATTATGTTTCTCAAAGGCACAGTGCAAATGTACAATTCAGGTTGGTGATGCCTCCACTTATAACCAACATGGTTTTCAAAAAAAGACCTGGAAGCTTTAAAATTCTACATGTATAGCTAAATGACTCACATGTTAGGGAAATGTGTGCTTTTAGGATTTCTTTCTAATTGCATTATTCTGATACTTATACTCATCATTTATCCAATTTGATATGTTTTCTTGTCCCTGTTTTTCAGATAAGGAAATTGAGAGGGAATAAATATCTCATTAGCTCACTTCTAATATCCAAGGTGCAAAAACAGATTTTAAAATGATGTTGTTGTTGTTCAGTCCCTCAGTCATATCCAACTGTTTGCAATCGTATGGAATGCAGCACGCCAGACTTCCCTGTCCTTCATTGCAGTATAATCAATGAATTTATATAAAATGAAGATGAGGAGTCCTGACAGAATAAATAATGAAAAGAACCAATATATGAAAACATGCATCATGACACCATATGCAATCTACAATGTTCTTGTTGATATGCATATACACTTGTGTATTAGCCTGATGTCCACTGTATCTTCCAAGTATTTTTCCTTCAGAAATATACCATATTAATCACATAATTTAGTAGATTATTATTCCAGAAACGAATTTTTGTCTTCATGTGTCCTTTCTTCACGATTATTTTCAGTCTGACTTTATAAGTATTAAACAAATTTCCTTCTGCTTGGAGTTCCACAAAAAATGGGAATAAAGAGTTAGAGTCTCTGTAATAATCTGAATATAACTTTGTTTGATAATTTCTTAAAGGAAAGAAAACAGGTACTGCTTATTCGGCTCTTGATTGACTTCCCAGAAAAGAAATAAAGATAATTAGAATGGAAATATTTTAAATGTTCAAATCTTGCGTTTTAAATGTAGGTTGGTGGCTCAGATGGTAAAGAGTCTGTCTACAATGCTGGGGACCCAGGTTTGATCCCTGGTTTGGGAAGATCCCCTGGAGAAGCAATGGCAATCCACTCCAGTGATATTGCCTGGAAAACCCTGTGGACAGAGGAACTTGGTAGGCTACAGTCCATGGGGTCGCAAAGAGTCAGACAGGACTGAGTGACTTCACTCACTCACTCACTGGAATGATAAATATTAACTTGAGTTATGAATATTATTTAAATTTAATTTTCTTAGGAGATCAATCAATAAGCACATTTTCAGTAACAATTTTGAATTGTGTATAAAGCATCTTAGCTTTCTGAACAATTAGCTCCCAAGGAACACTTTAAGAATTGCGGTGTTGTTATAATTAAATATACCCTATATCCACTTGAGGCAAAGCAGTTTTAGACTACTTTTGGTTACCAGCTGGATATTTATAATAATCTAGAACATTAAGTGTACAATGAGAAAAAGTATGCCTTTCAGGAAGGAAAGTTTCTCACTTAATTAACAGTATAAAACACCTCTTGACTGTGAGTTGCTGGTAGTACTGATAGTATTAATGTTTCCAAAATATTCAACTATTATGCCTAATTCCTGATATGTAATGAATTTTCAAGCTTTACTAATATGTGTATTGATTTTTGTCTAAAGTGATATTTTTAATCTTATTCATTTATACCCAGGTAGTGTGCTGGATCAAACTCCCATAACTTTGTAAATATTAATAAAAATTTTTCTTCATGAGTGAACTAATTTCTCCTTTTTCTTAAGTACAAATAGCTTTTTTCAACATATCTTATCCACAAGCATCCCTCAAAGGTTTTACAAAGTTAATGCATATTCATTTTTGTTTAAAATTAAAAATGTTATATATTGCAAGTTTCTATTAACAATTGGTCAATTTAAGATAATACAACTAAATATATCAATATTCACCAAAAATTTGATTGATCCTTTCTACCTTTTTCCTTTAAAGGTATCTGGAAGTGTTTTGGATGTGTATAGTGGTGAGCAGGAAATTTCACCAGTTAATATGGGTCTTACAAGTGCTTCTTGTCCAAGTAGTCTACCAATGAAAAGAGAAATTACAGGTAATGTTGCTTTTATAGTTTTCTTTAAAAAACAAAAANCCTTTAAAGGTATCTGGAAGTGTTTTGGATGTGTATAGTGGTGAGCAGGAAATTTCACCAGTTAATATGGGTCTTACAAGTGCTTCTTGTCCAAGTAGTCTACCAATGAAAAGAGAAATTACAGGTAATGTTGCTTTTATAGTTTTCTTTAAAAAACAAAAACAGCTCTGTAAGACATAAGTGATATATAATTCCAATCTAAAGACAATTTTTGAAATATTATCAAAATAGTTATAGTAAGTCTTCTACATATGAACCTTCAAATTGCAAACTATCAAAGATGTGAACGTGCATTTGAATGTTCAATCATGTAAGTTAGTTCACTTGTCTGGCATACATTGTCATAAGCATGATCCTCTTCAAGTGGTTGTGCTTTTGTGTACTTTACTGTACAGTACTGTATAGAGGACAGTAGTACAGTACCTTTATTTCAAGTCCAGGATGTCTGAAAGCAAGTGTAAAAGCAATGTGATTTAGCTGGTACTGCTAAGAATTGCCAGTTATTGTACTGTACTACTGTATTTTCCAAGGTGCTGTACTATAAGATTAAAAATGTTTTATTTTTGTGTGTGTATTATTTGTGTGAAAAGTATTATTAAACTATTACAGTACAGTACTGTATGGCTGATTGTGTTAGCTGGGTACCTAGGCTAAAAAAACAAATTGGGCTTTTGAATGCACACTTGGAGAGGAACTCATTCATAGGTAAGAGACTTACTGTAGTTAAAATGGGAAACATTTCAAGAGTAAATCCACCCTTTTTTCCTTTATAAAAACCAAGCAACAAGTTAGTATAACTTACAGTTCAACTCAGTGACTTTAGGAATTGGACAAATACAAATAGACACATGTAACCTCTAGTCATATGTATACAACAGTTTGACTAAGTTCCGCTTTCACTTTGGGCTTCATGGTGGATCAGATGGTAAAGAGTCTACCTGCAGTGTGGGAGGCTCAGGTTCAATCGATCAGGAAGATCCCCTGGAGAATGAAATCGCAACCCACTTCAGTATTCTCACCTGGAAAATCCCACGGATGGAGAAACCTGGCAGACTACTGTCCATGGGATCGCGAAGAGTTGGATATGACTGAACGACTTAACTTAGCTAACTTTCACTTAATATAGGTTAATTTTGATATGGCAAATATTCAATTTATTAGCATGTTTGCAAAATAACAGATTAATAGATTAGGAAAAAATAGATTTTCCTCTTTTCAACTTGTTTCACAGATTTCATGATTCACATTTAACTTTCTCAAGTGTTTAAAAACCCCTCTATTTTCAACAATAAATTTCAAAATTGTTACAACTTAAAGGAATTACAGGGGCACTTTCAAGTTAATTCAATAGGTAGGTGAGGAAATAGTCTGAGGAGTTATTTCCCAATGGTACACATCTGATTAGAAACAGAAGTCGATCAAAATAAGGATCTCCTGACTTACGAGTCTAGTGTTAGTTTCTCCATAAAATAAAATAAAATTTAATAGAAATTTCTATAACATGTTTTTAGTTCGGCATTCAAACATTTATCTTTAAATATTTTTCTTTAGTTAATATCAGCATTTTTAATAAATACAATACTTCTATTTTTGGAATCTAACAAATGACTCAAAATTATCTATGCATTC
>SJYA01000729.1:359122-369776 GCA_006410615.1 Neotragus moschatus | reverse complement strand
CATTCAAATTATTTAGAGTAAAATTAATTAATTTAATCTTAATCAAAATTTAATAAATATATTTATATATTCTATTTTAAAACTAGAATAATTCAAAGAACATTGTATTAATTATCTATTGCTATATAACAAAGTACCTCAAACTTAACAGGTTGAAATAATAAACGTTAATTATACAATCCCTATATTTCAGAAATCCAGGGGTGATTTATAAAATTGCTTCTAGCTCAGAGCCTTGCATAATGTTGCAGTCAAGACGGTGGCCAGAGATACAGATATTTGCCACTTGACAGGCTGGAGGATGTACTCCCAAGATGGTTCACTCACGTCTTCCTAGTGAGTGCTGCTTGGTTCTTTACCATGTAGAACTCTCCATGGGGCTGCTCAAGTGTCCTCATGATCTGACAAGTAGTGATTTAAGGAACACCCAAGGGGGAAGCTGAAAATGTCTTTTATGACCTAGTCTTGAAAGCCACACTAATCATTTCCACAATGTTATATCAGTTTCACAGATCAGTCCTATTCAGTATGAAAGGGAACCATCAAAAGTATGACTGTTATGAATGAGAATCATGGTGGGCCATTTGGGAGTCTAACTATCACAAGTGCTTACAACTGCATAGCACATAAACTGTCTGTCACTTAAAGTATGGATTTGTTTGATAGGTATTTGAGAAATGTAGTTAGTTCCAATTCTTTCAATTTAGAAACCACAATTATTTATAAAAAATGTAGGTTGTGAAAATTTAGATTGAAATAATTTTGAATAATCTTAAAGTTCTGAGAATAATTATAATAAAAATGATAAGAAGGTTAATATTTACTGTATGCTCTACTTCTTTTAATCATAACAATGATATTTAGTAGATATCATACCAACTTCACAGATGGGAACTTAGGTAGAGACCCCAAGGCTACTAAATGGAGGGCCAGAATACAAATTCAGGTTTTACTATTTAAATCCCATAGGTTTGGGCACTGCCTTCTTACTAATATGTTGTTTCAAATTTCTAAATATTTGCAAAAATTTTTATTATACCACTTGGAGTAAGTAATATTATACTTTCACTTGTATTTCTGAATTTTTTTGACTGGAAGGATTGCATGGTAGAAATAAGTACTGTTTCAATTATTTTCCTTTTGATCAGAAACAGATACTCGAGCTTTGGCCAAGGAGAGACAAAAAAAGGACAACCACAACCTCAGTGAGTATATTTTCTTTTTTCTAAGTACAATGAATCAATGCAAGAGGAAATGCAAGGAGGTTAAAATATGTGGTATTTTATTGTCACCCATATATATTTTGAAGTCAGATGACCAAAAGTAAGTGTACATGCTCATTAGTAGAGCTATTTTGAGGCAATTTAGACAATACAAACTCTCAGAAAAGCTAGACATTTTTATGAAGTGAAACATCTCAAGTTCTCTCCTTGATCATTTTCTCTCTCTGAAGAAGAATCCTAATGAGGGAGATGAGTGCACTGAGTTACATTTGAACTCTATTGACTCCAAAGTTTAAAGAGATAAAAGTGACTTTAGAAAAAGGACGCTATTCAGCCAAAAGTCACACCAAACCTATAGACACCTCAAAACTCACTACTGGACACTTCATTGCACTCTAAAGAGAAAAGATCCAGCTCCACCCCCCAAGAATAGCGACACAAGCTTCTCTAACTGGGAAACCTTGACAAGCCACTAGTCCAACCCCACCCACAGGGAGCAACCTTCACAATAAAGGGAACCACAAACTTCCAGCATAAAGAAAGGCCACCCCAAACACAGCAATCTAAACAAAATGAAAAGGCAGAGAAATATTCAGCAGATAAAGAAGCATGATAAATGCCCACACAACCAAACAAAAGGGGAGGAGATAGAGAGTCTACCTGAAAAATAATTCAGAATAGTGGTAATAAAGATGATTCAAAATCTTGAAAACAAAATGGAGTTACAGATGAATAGACTGGAGATAAGGATTGAGAAGATGCAAGAAAGGTTTAATAAGGATATAGAAGAAATAAAGAAGAGTAAGTCAATAATGAATAATGTAATAATTGAGATCAAAAGCACTCTGGAGGGAACCAACAGTAGAATAACTGAGGTAGCTGATAAGTGAGGTGAAAGATAGAATGGTGGAAATAACTGAAGCAGAGAAGAAAAAATAAAAAAGGAATTAAAAGAAATGAGGACAACCTCAGAGACCTCTGGAACAATATTAAATGCCCCAACATTTGAATCATAGGCATCCCAGAAGAATAAGACAAAAAGAAAGGCCATGAGAAAATACTTGAGGAGATAATAGTTGAAAACTTACCTAAAATGGGGGAGGAAATAGCCAACCAAATCCAAGAAACCCAGAGAGTTCCAAACAGGATAAATCCAAAGCAAAACACCCCCAAACACATATTAATCAAATTAACAAAGATCAAACACAAAGAGCAAATATTAAAAGCAGCAAGGGAAAAGCAACAAATAATACACAAGGGGATTCTTATAAGGATAACAGCTGATCTTTCAACAGAAACTCTTCAGGACAAAAGGGAATGGCAGGACATACTTAAAGTGATGAAAGAAAATAACCTACAGCCCAGATTACTGTACCCACAGGGATCTCATTCAAATATGAAGGAGAAATCAAAAGTTTTACAGACAAGCAAAAGCTGAGAGAATTCAGTATGACCAAACCAGCTCTTCAATAAATGCTAAAAGATCTTCTCTAGACAGGGAACACAGAAAAGTTTTATAAACCNAAAAACCTACAACCCAGATTACTATATCCAGCAAGGATCTCATTTACATATGAAGGAGAAATCAAAAACTTTACAGACTAGCAAAAGCTGACAGAATTCAGCACCACCAAACCAGCTCTTCAAGAAATGCTAAAGGATATTCACTAGACAAGAAACACAGAATAGTTTTATAAACCCAAACCCAAAACAACAAAGTAAATGGCAATAGGATCATACTTATCAATAATTACCTTAAATGTAAATGGGTTGAATGCCCCAACCAAAAGACAAAGACTGCTGAATGGATACAAAAAAAATACCCCTATATATGCTGTCTACAAGAGACCCACCTCAAAACACGTACACATACAGACTGAGAATGAAGGGCTGGAAAAAGATATTTCATGCAAATGGAGACCAAAAGAAAGCAGGGTTAGCAATACTCATCAGATAAAATAGACTTTGAAATAAAGACCATGAAAAGAGACAAAGAAAGAGACTACCGTATGATCAAAGGATCAATCCAAGAAGAAGATATAGCAATTATAAATATATATGCACCCAACATAGGAACACCACAATATGTAAGGCAAAAGCTAGCAAGTATGAAAGGGGAAATTAACAGTAACACAATAATAGTGGGAGACTTTAATACTCCACTCACACCTATGGATAGATCAACTAAACAGAAAATTAGCAAGGAAGCACAAGCTCTAAATGATACAGTGGACCAGTTAGACCTAATTGATATCTATAGGACTTTTCACCCCCAAACAATGAATTTCAACTTTTTCTCGAGTGCACCCAGAACTTTCTCCAGGATAGATCACATCCTGGGCAATAAATCTAGGCTTGGTAAATTCAAAAAATTGAAATCATTTCAATGCAGTAAGATTAGATGTCAACTATGGGAAAAAAAAAACTATTAAAAACACAAAGATATGGAGGCTAAACAACACGCTTCTGAACCAACAAATCACAGAAGAAATAAAAAAAGAAATCAAAATATGCATAGAAATGAAAGAAAATGAAAATACGACAACCCCAAACCTAAGAGATTCAGTAAAAGCAGTAATAATGGGAAGGTTCATAGCAATACAAGCTTACCTCAAGAAACAAGAGAAAAATCAAATAAATAACCTAACTTTNCCGACAATCAGAAAACAGAAAAAGAAATTAAGGAAACAATTCCATTCACCATTGCAGTGAAAAGAATAAAATACTTAGGAATAAATCTACCTAAAGAAACAAAAGACCTATATATAGAAAACTATAAATCACTGATGAAAGAAATCAAAGATGATACAAATAGATGGATAAATATACCATGTTAATGGATCAGAAGAATCAGTATAGTGAAAATGAGTATATTACCCAACGCAATCTATAGATTCAATGCAATCCCTATCAAGCTATCAACAGTATTTTTCAGAGAACTGGAACAAATAATTTCACAATTTGTATGGAAATACGAAAAACCTAAAATAGCCAAAGCAATCTTGAGAAAGAAGAATGGAACTGGAGGAATCAACCTTCTTGACTTCAGCCNCGCAATCTATAGATTCAATGCAATCCCTATCAAGCTATCAACAGTATTTTTCAGAGAACTGGAACAAATAATTTCACAATTTGTATGGAAATACGAAAAACCTAAAATAGCCAAAGCAATCTTGAGAAAGAAGAATGGAACTGGAGGAATCAACCTTCTTGACTTCAGCCTCTACTACAAAGCCACAATCATCAAGACAGTACAGTACTGGCACAAAGACAGAAATATAGATCAATGGAACAAAATAGAAAGCCCAGAGATAAATCCACACACCTTTGGACATCTTATTTTTGACAAAGTAGTCAAGAATATACAATGGAGAAAAGATAATCTCTTTAACAAGCAGTGCTGGGAAAACTGGTCAATTGCTTGTAAAAGAATGAAACTAGAACACTTTCTAACACCATAAACAAAAATAAACTCAAATGAATTAAAGATCTAAATGTAAGACCAGAAACTACAAAAATCCTAGAGGAAAACAGCTAAAACACTCTCTGACATAAATCACAGCAGGATCCTCTATGACCCACCTCCCAGAGTAATGGAAATAAAAACAAAAATGGGACCTAATTAAACTTAAAAGCTTTTGCACAAGGTGTAAAGACACCCTTCAGAATGGGAGAAAGTAGCAAGCAAAACAACTGACAGAGAATTAATCTCAAAAATATACAAGCAGCTCATACAGCTCAATTCCAGAAAAATAAATGACACAATCAACAAATGGGCCAAAGAACTAAACAGATATTTCTCCAAAGAAGACATACAGATGGCTAACAAACATATGAAAATATGCTCAACATCACTCATTATCAGAGAAATGCAAATCAAAATCACAGTGAGGTACCATCTCATGCCAGTCAGAATGGCTGCTATCAAAAAATCTACAAACAATAAGTGCTGAAGAGGGTGCAGATAAAGGGAACCTTTTTACACTGTTAGTGGGAATGCAAACTAGTACAGCCACTATGGAGAACAGTGTGGAGATTCCTTAAAAAACTCGAAATAGAACTGCCATACAATTCAGCAATCCAACTGCAGGACATATACACCGAGGAAACCAGAATTGAAAGAGACACGTGTACCCTAAAGTTCATTTACAATAGCTAGGACATGGAAGCAACCTAGATGCCCATTGGCAGATTAATGGATAAGAAAGCAGTGGTACATATACACAATGGAATATTACTCAGCTATTAAAAAGATTGCATTTGAATCAGTACTAATGAGGTGGATGAAACTGGAGCTTATTATACAGAGTGAAGTAAGTCAGAAAGAAAAACACCAATACAGTTTATTAATGCATATATATGGAATTTAGAAAAATGGTAACGGTGACCCTATATGTGAGACAGCAAAAGATATACAGATGTAAAGAACAGACTTTTGTACTCTGTGGGAGAAGGCGAGGGTGTGATGATTTGAGAGAATAGCATTGAAACATGTATATTACTATACATGAAATAGATTGCCAGTCCAGGTTTGATGCATGAGACAAGGTGCTCAGGATTGGTGCACTGGGATGACTCTGAGGGATGGGATGGGGAGGGAGGTGGGGGGGTTTCAGGATGAGGAACACATGTACACCCATGGCTGATTCATGTCAATGTATGGCAGAAACCACTACAATATTGTAAAGTAATTAGCTTCCAATTAAAATTAATTAATTAATTAAAAAAAGAAAATGTACACCATTTAAATAGCTATAAATGTAACACCAGGTTCTTATCTTTCTGTGTCAATCTACTCCTCCTTTCCTAATGATAAGTTATTTTAAAATACTGCTTATGTTGTACTGCTGAATTTTACTATTGTCGCCAAAAAATGTGGAGGGCGGGGCTCTGATGCCTTCCTGGGGGTCCATTTGCCTTCAGTAATGAGATGAGTGAATGCATTCAAGGGAAGTTGTTTAGGGGCAAGGTGAGCTTTAAAGTGCTTTTCCATGTCTCTTAAGATGGTACTTAACTATCTTAAATCAGCTTGACTAGTTGAGTGTGAAGCGTTTTTGTTCTGAGAATCAAATAAAAAATGAGAAAAGAGTGCAATGAAAATAAATAAAATCTTTAAAGCTCTAAAACCAGGAATTTCCTTACATGTAGTTAGCTGAAATTGATGCTACATGTACCAGCAAATTTGGAAAACTCACAGCACTGGAAAAGATCAGTTTTCATTCCAATCCCAAAGAAAGGCAATGCCAAAGAATGCTCAAACTATCACACAATAGCACTCATCTCACACGCTAATAAAGTAATGCCCAAAATTCTCCAAGCCAGGCTTCAACAGTATGTGAACCATGCACAAACAGATGTTCAAGCTGGATTTAGAAAAGGCAGAGGAACCAGAGATCAAATTGCCAACATCCATTGGATCATTGAAAAAGCAAGAGAGTTTCACAGAAACATCTATTTCTGCTTTATTGACTATGCCAAAGCCTTTGACTGTGTGGACCACAACAAACTGGAAAATTCTGAAAGAGATGGGAATACCAAACCACCTGACTTGCCTCCTGAGAGATCTATATGAAGGTCAGGAAGCAACAGTTAGAACTGGACATGCAACAACAGACTGGTTCCAAATAGGAAAAGGAGTACATCAGGCTGTATATTGTCACCCTGCTTATTTAACTTATATGCAGAGTACATCAAGAGAAATGCTGGGCTGGATGAAGCATAAACTGGAGTCAAGATTGCCGGGAGAAATATCAATAACCTCAGATATGCAGATGACCCCACCCTTATGGCAGAAAGTGGAGAGGAACTAAAAAGCCTCTTGATGAAAGTGAAAGAGGAGAGTGAAAAAGTTGGCTTAAAGCTCAACATTCAGAAAACAAAGATCATGGCATCTGGTCCCATCGCTTCATGGCAAATAGATGGGGAAACAATGGAAATAGTGGCAGACTTTAGTTCGGGGGGTTCCAAAATCACTGCAGATGGTGATTGCAGTCATGAAATTAAAAGATGCTTACTCGTTGAAGTAAAAGTTTTGACCAACCTAGACAGCATATTAAAAATCAGAGACATTACTTTGCCAACAAAGGTTTGTCTAGTCAAAGCTATGGTTTTTCCAGTAGTCATGTATGGATGTGAGAGTTGGACTATAAAGAAAGCTGAGCGCCAAAGAACTGATGCTTTTGAACTCTTAAGAGTCTTTTGGATTGCAAGGATATCCAACCAGTCCATCCTAATGGAAATTAGTCCTGAATAATCATTGGAAGGACTGATGCTGAAGTTGAAACTCCAATATTTTGGCCACTTGATGTGAAGAACTAACTCATTAGAAAAGACCTTGATGCTGGGAAAGATTGAAGGCAGGAGGAGAAGGGGAGGACAGAATGAGATGGTTGGATGGCATCACAGACTCGGTGGACATGAGTTTGAGTAAACTCAGGGATTTGGCAATGGACAGGGAAGCCTGGTGTGCTGAAGTCCATGGTGTCACAAAGAGTTGGACATGACTGAGTGCCTGAACTGAACTGAACTGAACTGTACCTGTGAAATCTGTATCTATCTGTTCATAAAGCACTCGTCTTCATCAGAGGGTAGGCTGACTACATGAAGGAGGAGAAGGCTAACCCATGGTTATAGTAGTCCTTAGAGTAGTTGTAGAAAGGGAAATGATTTGCTTTTCATCACATAGGGGCAGTGCAGACAAGCATTGGTGAATTTTGTGAGACAAGAACCTGAAAGACAGAACTAGTTGTTTACAGAAAGAAGTAACACATCAAGGAACTAGAGCCTTCTCTCTTAGTTTTAAGGCTGCTGTTATCTTCTTTTCTCCTTTCTTCTCTCCTCTATGTTTGTACTTTAAATAACAGGCCATTTAATGTTAAGTATGATAGATGCCTGGTATGATCATTATAGATGTCTCAGTGGTAAAGAATCCACCCTCACTACAGGAGGCACAGAAGACATGGGTTCAATCCCTGGGTTGGGAATTTCCTGTGGAGGAGGAGATGGCACCCCACTCCAGTATTCTTGCCTGGAAAATATCATGGGCAGAGGAGCCTGGCAGATTGCAGTCCATAGGGTTGCAAAGAGTCAGACACACAGAGTGACTGAGTGCACACATGCACATTATTGAAGTATAGAAGTATTTTCTACTAATAATCTAGATCACTTGGTGATCTTACTTTTTGGAGCTATCAATGTTACCAAAAATTAATACCACATTTTAAGTATGAATCTAAATATCCCCTAACATTTGAGAGGATCATGGCTAGAGGACAAATAAGGTCCCACTTAACAGATGTCTAAATACTTAAAAGCTATAACTCAAGCTAGAAATAATAAATTATGTTCTATCCTTCCTAAAGATAGGAAGACCAGGTTTGAAATATGAGTTCTCAGATGCCCAAAATTTTGTATAATTACTGCACCACTAACAGATTGGACCACTAATGGAACTCCACTTGATGGAATTTTGAGTGGGAAGTTATGGTGGGGCAATGTCAGCCCTCACTCAATGGCCCCTTTCACTTCTCTTTCTATGCCCTATCACATTCTATGGTGCATAGGACCTCAAACATGAGTGTGAACCCCTCATCCTGTATATTCAAGTTCCATACATATCTGCAAACAATTGACCCTTGTTTGCATCTTGGGCCTGGGGTGAGCACCTTGGTGTCATGATCTTACTTCAGAAGGATGAATCTTGGGCATAGCCGGCTCAGGCTCAGGGCATTTGGGAGAATATTCTTGGTGTAAATTACCTGGAGTGTAGTTTAGAAAGGAGATCCCTTTGCCCTGTGGCTGCCTTGCTCAGTGAGGATGGATGTGGTAAGAGAAGGCAAAGGGGGCCCTCAAGTATGCAGTCTGGGAAAGGCATCTGTTGCCTGTTTCTAAGGACAGGAATGAATGAATATATCAAAAAGTTTGTAAAGAGTGAAATCACATATAACATGAAGTGATTTAGTAATTTCTTAAAGCTTGACTCCTTTACAAACAACTAGTACTGGATATGAAACCAGTGGGAAAACAAACTTCTCATTGTAATTAACCATTGAAATTATATGAGCACAATCTTATAAGGTTAGAGTAGGAATTTCTGATATTTTACATAAGGTACATCTAAATAATAGATTTTGATAAAACATTATAGGACTACACCAGTCTCCTATTTTGAGATAGAAATGTGAACATCCTTCATAGCTGATCTTCATCTTATATTTGAGTCTGTTTTATAATATGAGAGAATGTGGAAAATAGCATTATTAATAAATTCTCGCTATAAAATATAAATGTATTTCTATCAGCTTTGCCTTTGTTTATTTTCATTTCAGTTTTTTATATGGTGTCAGTTTTTTTCAATTACTTGCACAGAGAAAACAAAACTGGCAAAGAAGGAAAATAATCTCTCCCAAGAAACAATTATATATCCTAAATTATATCTTAATTTCAGAGGAATCCCAATGTATTATTCCAGAAGGTTAAGTTCATTCATGATAAATTGCTTCATAGAATAGATACACCAAGACAATTGATTTTTTTAGGACTTTCTTTGTTCCCAGCAGCAGTTTGTATTTTTCAAACATGTGTTGTTTAATGTTTTGACATACAGTTTTTTTCTTCTTTGTGACTTTTTTACTTCTTTCATTTCCTTGAAAAGCTTTAAAAATGTTACCTACTGAAAAAGTATTATATGTAAGTTGTGGTTCCTGGTCTTGCAAGTATAGAGTAGATTATATGACTGTTTTCTGCTCTATGAGACTGGTTTTAGGTAAGGGTCAAAATAGAAAGCTCTGCTTATTTGTATATTTGACATTTATTGAACATTTATTAGATGCATATCCATTGTCATAGGCAATGGATGCATGGGAATGTAAACAGAGAAATAATAATTTCTGAATTATTTCTGAATAATAATTTCTAATAAAAACCTATATCAGTCATTCTCAAAATGTGGGCCCTCAACAAGAAGCATCAGCAACACCTGGGAACTTGTTAGAAATGCAAATTCTTGGGTCCCAACTTGGTCCTACTAAAATCAGAATTTCCAGGTGCAGAGTACAAATTTATTTTTATTTATTTGAAAGTCCTTCTAGATGTATCTGATGCATGCCAAAGCTTAAGAATCACTGTTCTGTGTATTATTGAAAGTTGTTAAATTAGAAAAGTATATTTATGATCTAATCAACACACATTTATTAAACACTTCTTATATGCCAAGCCCTCTGGGTATATAGAATGAAGTAAGAAATGGTCCCTGCCCTCAAAGAGATCATAGTCTATTTGGACACCCATACCTACCATGAGCCAAGCTTTGTGTTAGCTTCTCAATGAAGTATATGAGAAGAAAAAGTGTATATATACACACATATATGTATGTGTGTAAATATATATATATATATACACACACACACACATATATACCCACCTTGATGTGT
>SJYA01000729.1:326233-358968 GCA_006410615.1 Neotragus moschatus | reverse complement strand
TGTGTGTGTGTGTATATATATATATATATATGTATATCAGTATGATATAGCATTTATCAGTAAACATGATATATCAGTAAACATAGCATTTCAAAGAATGATAAAAATGTTATTTTTGAGAGAAAATGTTTCAAAATGATTTAAAATCATTGTGAATAATAGAATCACAATTCTAATATTGTTATATTTTACCTTTAGAATAAAATGTATTTGAATTTTTATTTTATTTTTGAGAAGTACACTGGTGACTAAATGGAAATTTTTTGCTCATTGTTTTTCAAAGATTATTAAGGAGGTTTACAGTTGTCCAAAAGAGAATTGTGGTTTAATGAGAATAATCAATAATATTTCTTTTTTAATAGTTGAAAGAAGAAGAAGATATAATATTAACTACCGAATCAAGGAGCTTGGCACTCTTATTCCAAAGTCTAATGATCCGTGAGTTCAATAATCATTTCTTAATAATGTTATGGTTTCAATACTACACAAAACAGGTAGGAGGAAAGGGGTGGAGGGGTGAACCAATGCTGAGTAAAGTAGGCAGCTCTTGGTGAAGACAAGGCTGCTACTGATGTCATTTTAAAATATGTATTCAAGGCTGATAATTACTGAACATCAGACATCAAAATTGTTACTAAAACTTATCCTATTGAGCTTTAGAAAATAAGTAAATTATTTCTTCTTAATACATAACAAATGTTTCTGTATGGCACCAATATTTGCAAATTTAGTGATAGTAACATACTTTAATGATATCAGCTGGAATCCTCAATTTATAGTTATAGCAGTTCTTCCTCAGGGAGGGCAGTGGCACCCCACTCCAGTACTCTTGCCTGGAAAATCCCATGGATGGAGGAGCCTGGTAGGCTGAGGTCCATGGGGTTGCTAAGAGTCGGACACGACTGACCGATTTCACTTTGACTTTTCACTTTCATGCATTGGAGAAGGAAATGGCAACTCACTCCAGTGTTTTTGCCTGGAGAATCCCAGGGATGGGGGAGCCTGGTGGGCTGCCATCTATGGGGTTGCACAGAGTTAGACGTGACTGAAGTGACTTAGCAGCAGCAGCAGCAGCAGCAGCAGCAGCAGCAGCAATTCTTCCAATTTAAGATTTATGTGTACATGAAAATTGGAATGTTGAATTCTCAGAGGTTCCAAAATTCAAGCAAAAATATACAAGCAAAAAATAAGAATTGTATAAACATGCTTATTGATATTAGTCAATAATTTGTTATTGTAATTAAATTTTCAGCTCAGTTTTGATGCCATACAGTCACAAAGTCACTTGAACTAGATGTTTGAGGTTGTAAATTTCAAGAAATAGTTGATTAATCAGAATATCAGTTTACCATGTTTCTAAATCCCTGAAAACACTGTAGCATTAATAAGGACTTGAAAAAAAATGTTTTGTTCAGACAGAACTGGACTCTCCAAACACTGGCATTATCCATTATTCAGAAATGATGAGGTTTGACACAGTGGTTTTTGTGAAAAGTGAAAGTACTCTTTCCCTAAATGAAAATGTGTTAATTTACTTGGATGATTCAATCATTTGTAATGGAGGAAATGCCATATATTTATTCTTATGGGCATAGTAGATAATGAAGGCTTCTTGAGTAGAATGGCAGAAAGAACACTCCATGGGGAGTCTGAAGAACTTAATCTTGGCTAGGATCCACCATTAACTTTTCAAATCTTTTGAAGTCTCTCAGCATGCAACTCTTTCTATTAGCAGAACAGAACACCCATTTTCCAGATAAAACTTGAAACACTTAAAATATAAATGCACATTTATTGGCTAAACATTTGATATAAGGTCAAGATTTTGTTGTTTGAATATATGTTTCAATTTTCTGTCTTACATAAACTGCACATATATGTATAGTCTATTTTAATTTCTTATAGATAAAACAAAAACCTAAGTATAGATGGATTTTTTAAATGATTGCACCCTAATTTGTAACAGCATATTTTTAGCAAACTGTCTTACATTTTACTTTATTTTTTCTGAGGCTTTTGATATGCTTTTCCTAAAAAATAAGAGTTGTTTTTATAAATGCTTTTTCTTATTTTGTACTCATATTTCATTAGTTACCATATATAATTTAATTATACTGTCACAATAATAAGTACAATGGGCATTCATTTAGTAGTCTGTCAGTAAGCATTGTCACCAGAAGGATAATAGAAGTACCTGGGTGTCTCAGAAGGTAGCTTCGGTTCAGTTCAGTTCAGTTCAGTTGCTCAGTCGTGTCCAACTCTTTGTGACCCCATGAATCACAGCATGCCAGACCTCCCTCTTCATCACCAACTCCCGGAGTTCATTCAGACTCGCGTCCATCGAGTCAGTGATGCCATCCAGCCATCTTATCCTCTGTCGTCCCCTTCTCCTCCTGCCCCCAATCCCTCCCAGCATCAAAGTCTTTTCCAATGAGTCAACTCTTCCCATGAGGTGGCCAAAGTACTGGAGCTTCAGCTTTAGCATCATTCTTTCCAAAGAAATCCCAGGGCTGATCTCGTTTAGGGTGGACTGGTTGGATCTCCTTGCAGTCCAAGGGACTCTCAAGAGTCTTCTCCAACACCACAGTTCAAACGCATCAATTCTTCAGCGCTCAGCCTTCTTCACAGTCCAACTCTCACATCCATACATGACCACTGGAAAAAACTATAGCCTTGACTAGATGGACCGTAGCTGGCAAAGTAATGTCTCTGTTTTTGAATATGGTATCCAGGTTGGTCATAACTTTTCTTCCAAGGAGTAAGCATCTTTTAATTTCATGGGTGCAATAACCATCTGCAGTGATTTGGGAGCCCCCAAAAATAAAGTCTGACACTGTTTCCACTATTTCTCCATCTATTTCCCATGGAGCGATGGAACCGGATGCCATGATCTTCGTTTTCTGAATGTTGAGAAGGTAGCCTAGTGGCCTCTATTATCTACTTTGTTCTGACAACAGTCAGTGAGCATCACAAAGGGAATGGAGAACATTAATTAATCCTGAAAAGTGATCAGATAAAAATAAGTTAAGAGAGCTTCTCTTGCAACTGATATAGCTAACCCACAGTGCCAGGGCCAGGTTATATGCAGAAAACGATAAGACAGTAAGATTAAACTATGAAGCCTGACTGAACATCTTTTGATATCACCATGCCTATAAAGCACCAATTATGGATGGAGTTTTATAAAAATAAAATAATATGTATAACCTCAAAAATGATAAAGCTTATATGAGGGGTAATTATTACTCTATACTTTTATTGAATAGCTATGGCTATAAAATGGCTCCTCTCTGGTTCTAATTCATTGTCAAGAACAAGGGATGGCAAACTTTTCCTTTAAAAAGTCAGATAGCAATTATTTCAAGCTTTGTGAGCATAAAATCAGACAATTATTCAACTCTGCCATTGTAGCATGAAAGCAGACATAGACAATATGTATATGAAAGAGGATGACTGCACCTGCTGCAATTTTATTGACAAAGCAGGCTGTGGGTGATAGAATAAGGAAAATCAGTTTATCCATAATCACATCTGAAAGGGACCATAGTTGGGGAAGCTTCATTGTAAGCCTTCTTAAGTGGTTTTCTCTTCTTAGTAGATTTCAGAAAGGAGAATTAGTAATTGTTTTAATTCTATTATATTGTACCATATGTAGGCACTAGAAATATAAAAGTGTTATATACTATACATATTTTCCAGGCAAGAGTACTGGAGTGAGTTGCCATTTCCTTCTCCAATTATACATATTAGGAGGATAGTAATACCTCATGAAAACTTTGTTGCAGTTTTATGTACAAAGAATGCACTAGGTCACAATAGAAAACATATTTCTTACGACAGATGCATTTGAAAGAGTGAGAAAGCCACAAATTTGCAAAAACAGTGCTAAATAGAGAGAAGAGACGTAGGGCCCAACTTCTAAACACATGTGTTTGAGCAAGCAGAAAGAACTCTGAAGCTTTTGTTCTACTGAGGCAGTTCTTCGGTTCTTGTCTTGTTGTACGCTCTCCAGACGTGAGAGTGAACCAACCCCTGTAGGAGTGGTCTAGACCTGTCTCAGTTTCCCTCTTTATATCTTTTGTTACTTTCTCTTTGGTAGTCCTGGGGGCTTGACTGGTTGTGCTTCATGCCAACGAGGCATGAACCAGATACCAGTCAGGGAAGGGGGTAAGAGGAGGACATTATGCAAATGAAGCATGACCTCAGGGTCGAATCAGGGAAAGGACTGTTAGTATGTTCTTCCATAACTGTTTTTGACCACTATTTTGAACTGCTGTTTTGGGCCCCGTTTCCCTCTTCTAACTAGCCAGCAGTTCTAAAAAGGCTCTGAATGCCTTTCCAGCTCATGACTGCAATAAATTTAGGATTTGGTCTAGGAAGAGCTTCCCTTGTGGCTCAGCTGGTAAAGAATCTGCCTGCAATGGGGGAGACCTTGGTTTGATCCCTGGGTTGGGAAGATCTCCTGGAGAAGGGAAAGGCTACCCACTCCAGTATTCTAGCCTGGAGAATTCCATGGACTCTGTAGTCCATGGAGTTGCAAAGAGCTGGACATGACTGAGTGACTTTCACTTTCACTTGGTTTAGGAAATGAAAGCCAATACCTGAAGACATTTTGAATTCTATGAAGTTGCCATTTTTGTGTATCAAAAACTTTCAGAAACTTGTACTTCTTTCTTCTTTGCTGGATCAAAATAGTATGGTCAGAGGGAAAAGGAATAGTAAACAGCTATAGTTGAGATAAATATGTTGAAAAAATGAAATGAAAAACACACTACCAGAGAATGATAATATCTTAACCATTAGTGAAAAATAAAACCAAACAGAACTACCAAATAAGAAGGCAAAATGTTTCTACAGATGTGTGGTAGTGATCTACTTCATATGTGCTTTTTATTAATAATATTTACAAAAATCATATTTGTAAATATACAAATGCTAGCAGAGCATGCACTGTGCTATCAAATTGTTATTTTTTCTACTTTTTTTTAAACTACTTTTTCTACTTTTTGTTTTACTACTTTTTCTACTTTTTTAGATATAAACCTAAGGGTTTTTTTTTCTACTAAAATGATTTTTTTTATCTTCTACACTCAAAACTTTCTGCTGCTTTTGTGTAAGAATGGCAGTTGAAGTAGTAAATGAGACCTAAGAAGACTTTCTAAATCAGAAGTTATAAAATGTTGATCAAAGGAAGAAGAGTCAGACCTCTCATGATGTTCACTTTCTTTTCTTTTTTGTAATACTTTTAAGTGGATATGTACTCCTAAGGTGACAACAATTAAAAGACGCTTACTCCTTGGAAGAAAAGTTATGAGCAACCTAGACAGCATATTCAAAAGCAGAGACATTACTTTGCTAACTAAGGTCCGTCTAGTCAAGGCTATAGTTTTTCCAGTGGTCATGTATGGGTGTGAGAGTTGAACTGTGAAGAAGGCTGAGCGCCGAACAATTGATGCTTTTGAACTGTGGTGTTGGAGAAGACTCTTGAGAGTCCCTTGGGCTGCAAGGAGATCCAACCAGTCCATTCTGAAGGAGATCGGCCCTGGGATTTCTTTGGAAGGAATGATGCTAAAGCTGAAACTCGAGTACTTTGGCCACCTCATGCGAAGAGTTGACTCATTGGAAAAGACTCTGATGCTGGGAGGGATTGGGGGTAGGAGGAGAAGGGGACGACAGAGGATGGGATGGCTGGATGGCATCACTGACTCGATGTGCGTGAGTCTGAGTGAACTTCGGGAGTTGGTGATGGACAGGGAGGCCTGGCGTGCTGTGATTCATGGGGTCACAAAGAGTAGGACATGACCGAGCTGAACTGAACTGAAGGTGACAACAGATCATACCTTTCCGTAGTTTTGCCTGGCAGCATTCCTACTCTAACTTACATATGTCTAATACCTGCTTTAGCCCTACAGACATTCAAGGTTTTAACTTCCCCAAAGATTTAAGTTCTTCAAAATAAATTATTTTGTAGAAAATGATAAGCCACTATGAACATTCACTCCTTAGGCAAGGCTTCACATGTGTTAGTGTTTAGTATACTGTCATATATAATGTTTTTAATGCTTAACTGCTTGAAATTATCTTGGGAGATATAATTAATATATCTCCTTAATATATTTGGAAAACAATATTTTAGGATGAAATCTCATACATTAAAATGGCTTTAAAATAGAGTGAACTTTTAAAAATTTAGTGAAATGACAACAAATAGATATTGTAGGAAAACCCTTTGTGTGTTTTCCTTTTTAAAAAATATTGATTGATTGAATGGGGCTTCCCCAGTGACTCAGTGGTAAAGAATACACCTGCAAAAAAGGAGACACAAGAGATGTGGGTTTGATATCTGGTTTGGGAATATCCNAAAATAGAGTGAACTTTTAAAAATTTAGTGAAATGACAACAAATAGATATTGTAGGAAAACCCTTTGTGTGTTTTCCTTTTTAAAAAATATTGATTGATTGAATGGGGCTTCCCCAGTGACTCAGTGGTAAAGAATACACCTGCAAAAAAGGAGACACAAGAGATGTGGGTTTGATATCTGGTTTGGGAAAATCCCCTGGAGGAGTGCATGGCAACCCACTCCAATATTCTTGCCTGGAGAATCCCATGGATAGAGGAGCCTGGTGGTCTATAGTTCATCGGGTCACAAAGATTTGAACATGACTAAAGCAACTGATCACATTTATTGATTTGGCTGCATCAGTTCTCAGTTGTGGTGTGTGGAACTTAGTTGCCCCACAGAATGTGGGATCTTAGTTTCTTGACCAGAAACTGAACCTGTATCATTGGAAGGTGACTGCTTATCCACTGGACCACCAAGGAAGTCCCCATTGTGTGTTTTCTACCAAAACTTCAAATATTTACCTTAAATTTCAAAGCTGACAAGGACGTTGTTTTCATTGTATTCCTTCTGTCCTTCTAATTTTTTCTTTCCATGAGAAGAAATGAAACAAAATTATGAGGCATATACTAGTCAGATTTTTAAAACTATATTTTTCTACTTCTGAGTACTTAGTAAATACATATTAAGTTGCATATATTTCAAGTAGATCACATAAACTAAAATCACATGCAGTGTAATATCTTTTAAAAATTTCCCTACAAGCTTACTTTCTGTTGTATCAAAACAAATCTCAGTATTCTAAGTTGAAAATTCACCCAGATTTTTCAACTGTTCTGATTAACTCTCAGCAATTAGCTTGGCCTTATTCTCCATACATATTACCAATTGTCAGATAGTACTAAATTGATTGATATATGTTTTTAGACATTAAAATAAGTAGCCAGTTCTATAATTCTGGATTTATTATTTAAATTGTTTAAAAATAAGTTTTAATAAACTATTTTTCTATGCTACAGCCTGAAGATTATCAGCAATTTTTAATTGTATTTACTTATCATAAACTTATTTAAAATAGATATATAGCTTTTTATTTAAAAAAATGTGTTGATGCTTTTGTGTGGGAAAATTTGCCTTACGAATCTAGAAAGTTTTGCTCCGTTGCATAAAGTTGCCAAAATGATTTGTTTCACAATTACTCAGAATCACCATTCAGGACAGACATGGGACCTTATTTTTTTTCCCTAGAAGCATAAAAGCAACCTTATACAAAGTAGGTTAAAAGATTGGTACATATGAAATGATCTTAAAAAATTTAGGCTTAAGTCTTCAGTAATGTACATTTCCTAGTTCATTAATGTAGAAATACTGCACATAGATTTTAATCTCAGAGTTAATAATAAAAGCAATTTTCACTAAAAATATAAAAACTGTAATGGTAGAATCATGATATTGCATTTAGCTCTCCCACAAAAAGTCACTTTATTACTTTCTTTTGACACTTATTTTCATTCTGGGATTAATTTTACTATATAAGGGCTTCTTAACTATTCTATTAAAATTTCTATTCAGAAGCAATAATATCTAAGAGTGAATAATAGTCATGTAAATCATTATTTCATATTAATGTAAAAGATTTTGTAAGTTCTTATGAATTCTGCTGACATGCACAATTGTGAAAAGGTTATCTCTCCGTTCTACAGTGATATGCGCTGGAACAAAGGAACCATTCTAAAAGCATCAGTGGAGTACATCAAGTGGCTACAAAAAGAACAACAGAGAGCTCAAGAATTAGAACACAGACAGAAGAAATTAGAGCAGGCTAACAGGCGCCTTCTACTCCGCATTCAGGTTTTCATAAGAACGTTGCCATGAACCATGTACCTTACATATGACTTACCCATCATCAGTTCTATTCACTGGTCTTTTTTTTTTTTTTTCTTACTAACAATTGTTTTTTTTCTTCTTAAGGATAATTTTTATTGCCTTTTAGAAGCTCACGAATTAGATTGATTCAATTAGGTTTTGATTAGAAATCTAAGATCAAGCTGGCTTTAAAAATATATAAGGAATGACAATAACTACTTGCAAAATGCATAAAATAGAACCAGTTTTATAAACACACAAATATTATCCTAGTCAAAAAATAATAGTAAATAGGATCTTTGTTTCTTTGGATAATATTGAACATTAAGTTGTCCTCTCCCTCTTTTATTTGTTTAGTAACACTGCTATGGATTTTGTAGCCTTTAGGTATTGTGCTAGTTTATATTAAGTCACTCCTCATCTTCTTATGTGACACAAAATCTCAAAATAGAGGTTTTCATAATTCTCAAGATTTTTTTCTTTAATATGTGAACAAGCTTATTGCCAGGTGAAACACTGTTTCCATAAAATGATCTTATATTGAGAAATTAATCAGGAAGAATGACTGAAAGATTTCCACTATCTCCAAATAGTTGTCTTGTAGTCTGAGCCACTGTGAGACCATTATATGTCATGTATTCTTTTAAGAAACAAATGGGGGAGGAATTTTTAAGAAATCAGAGTGTTTTCCTCAGGATTATTTTTCAGGCATTAGAAACATACCACACTCTGTTATTTGCAAAGAATATTTCTAATTTATACTACTCTTCATGTTGAGTGCTTGTTAGGTCTATTTCTGACTTACTCTCTAGAGTTGATTTTACTATCAAAGTCATTATTTAACTATTCTTGTTTGATATTGCAGGAACTAGAAATACAGGCTCGTGCTCATGGTCTGCCAACCCTGGCTTCACTTGTCACAGTTGATTTAGGTGCTCACATCACCAAACAGACCCATCTAGAGCAGAATTCAGCAGACTATTGCCAACAACTGGTTCTGTCTCAGGGGACAAGCCCTGAACTCTGTGATCAAGCTATGGCCTTCTCCGATCCTTTGTCACACTTCACAGATTTATCATTTAGTGCAGCTTTGAAAGAGGAACAAAGATTGGATAACATGCTACTGGATGACACAGTATCTCCATTTGGAACAGATCCTCTGCTATCTGCCACTTCCCCTGCAGTTTCTAAAGAGAGCAGTAGAAGAAGTAGCTTTAGCTCAGAAGATGGTGATGAGTTATAAAAAAAATAAACAGGCTCAATTGATCAACTAGGAAGAAATCGTGTGCTGGTGCTATGCAATTACATTCTTGTTTCATACATTTCTCTCGCTTAATTTTTCTGAAAGGAATATATTGGTCATGAAACACTGATTGGTTAGAAACAGCAGAATTTACAGGAAGGACAAACACGGTGTTGAAGAGTTATTGTCAGAAAAAAGTTTTTTTTTTTTCCTCTTTGACCACTAAGTCCAAATCTACTTAAATTTTGTTTTTCTGAAAAGAGGCACATGAGAAATAGCTCTCTACTGATGTTTAAAAAGTAATCACTTGATGATATGCTATTGGAACTAACAGACTGCAAGAATAAACCTGAAACATACAAACGTTTTCTTCCTTTTGAAACATGCAAACGTTTTCTTACTTATTTCCATCTCTTTCCTATTCAAGCTCTGACTACATTAGTTTTCAAGAATCAAGATCAACAATCTGGTGGCTCATTGTCTTTCGCCATTGTCTGGTGGACACGTTGTCTAAAGTTCAAGCCTTGTAGAGCAACTAAATAAAAGATTATCTACCACTTATAATTGAAGAGTAAATCTATAATAAACTCTAGAATTTTCCACAATATAAAACAGAAAATTTATAAAAATTTTGGATTCTAAAGACTCAAATTCCCTTTGTCGGTTCAATTACACAAATTCTAAAAGCTTCTTTGCATATTTATAGAGAAGACACACACAGTCCAGAAAAGGAACATATTGAACCTTTTCCTCAAGAATATTGGCTGGAATTGTATCATATCACTTCACACAAATATACTCCCCCAAACAGGTACAAAATGGAGGAAGTATATGTTCTTTATTCCCCTTTATTCTTCTGACTTTCTCATCAGCATCCGAAATTACATACTAAATCGTTTTTGCTTCATCAAGAAGAGATATTGGATAATCAGTCTCAGCAAATAAAATATTGAAAGTCCACCTAAAAGGATAGTTTGTTAATTTGTTAGATAACACTTATCACTGTTTCAAAAACTGGATTTAAATTAATTAGTTGATACAGTTTTCCTTTGAATTCATGAAATATTGAAAATTGGATTGCCAACTGACAAAATAATTAGTAAAACAGAAAAGCTTTCTTATTACATCCAGATCTGAGTAGAAGATATAGTGCTATTCCTATAAGTATTTAAAGTACCTTATGATCTTTGTTAGCATTTATTAAGAACGTTTATACCTATGGTGATTTACTCAGTTGTTTTTTCTCTTGAGCTTCTTCAAAGCTTTGGGAATTGACTTACCAGGAATATTGCTCTGTGTTAGACCCGCATGAACAATCATCTGATCAATGAGCATTTAGGGAGAGATACTGAAAACTGCAGTAAGTTTCATGAAAATATAGAACAGAAAAGCAAGATATGCTCTTACTCCTCAGGGAGTTAACGAGACTGCATAAGAAACCACAACAAAAGATAGAAGACTTTTAAAATTAAGTCTACACAGTGTGGTATAAACTGCAAATACTGAAGTTCAGAAAAAATAAAATTGAAGGCTGGAGAAGTGTGTGGGAAGAGCATAATTTAAAACTTCTTTTAAAAAGCATACATTTGGTGGAGGGGAGGCTATACAGGAGAATAATATCAACTAAATGATAAAATGAGAAAAAGTTGGGAAAGTATCTTCATGAAACATCCATTAGAGAGATCTAGAAGACGTCTGTTGGGAATCCTGAAAACTATTGACAACTTACGAAAGTCTCTTTGAAAACCAAGATGAAATAATGTAGTAGAAATATATATATTTTCTAACCGGGATGAAAAAGTCTAAAAATTAAAATGCTGCTGTGTATTACTATGATTGAGATGTAGTTGTTCATGAATATTAACTTTGGGATAAATTTTTGAAAGGGTGCTTCAGGTTTTACTCACATGAAAAATACGTCATCACAAAATTTGAGATTTATTGCTAATTAAAATGGACAAATACTAAATCCTTATGGTGTATTAATTATCTCAGGCTTGGTTTATAGCATCAATTCAGAGTTTGGAGATTTGAAATAATTTTCACTTTTTGACATGAAAAGCTCTTAATTAAAGGAATAGTCATCAAAGCCAGGTAGATAAATTCATCTGAAATACGTCATCTGAAAGAAAGAATAAGATGCATTTCCTGAAGAATTTGAGAACATTATATTGCTCAATTGCTAAGTCATGTCTGACTCTTTGTCACCTCATGGACTGCAGCAAGCCAGGCCCCCCTATCCTTCACTATCTCCCGGAGTTTGCTCAAACTTATGTCCATTAAATTGGTGATGCCATTATATACTTTATTGCAAAATTCTACTTTATTATCTGAGTTGATAATTTAACATTGCAAATCATAGAGAAGGAATATATCTTAAGAGTCAATGAAAAGCACATCATTCTAGATAGAGGCTAATTTCTGTATAATTTTATACATTATTCTAATTTCTTCATATTCTAGAAAAATCACACTATTGATGTCATTAATGTGTCATCATTTTCCATTCTGCTAAAATACTACTACTCAGCCCTGAAAGCCATTTCTCATAATCTCAGCTAGTGAATGGCTTGACACAAGATGGTAGAGTCTGGGTGAGAGAGATCTGGTAGAGGAAATATTTGCTGGAAAAGGTAATATTTGCTGCTACTTGCAGATTATAATAGCTATTAGGGGATTGTGAAATAGGTAATGGAATTTTAAAGACAGAGTAAAAGATAGTGTTTTGTAAGAGTCAACTGAAGTAGATTAAAAAATTAATTTTCGTTCTTAACTTTTGAAGGCCTTGAGAACTATGGAAAGTTATAGACCTTTTCCCCAGAAAAATGTAGAGTTCAAATCTGCACCCCTAAATTTATATGCACTAAGAGTTTTTTGGGACCTCCTGTATATCTCCTTGGATCCCAGATGAAAAATTCTCACATCAAGAGCAAAGTGTACAGTTAATGTCATATGTAATGAGGGAAGACGGAGCCCTAGTTATCTGAATATCATTATCCATGCTCCAGAAATGATAAAGTTGCATTGGTAAGTGAAAGTGTACCAACCACTAGCTGATTTCACTAAAAAAGTTGTGAATTCACTTATAAAATAGACCCTTTCTAACAACCCCTGTTATATATATGCCTCTGTCATATATTTACACATTTATGGCTCAGTTTCTCTGTGATAATTAGATGCTGCAAGTATCTGACAATGATATTTTAAAGTTATATGTATGTATATATTTATCAAAGTAGAGATAATATAAATTCACAGGCAAATTATTGGACTACCTAAGAATCAAAAATGATCCTTGGGAAAATTGATGGCTGTACTATTTTTGCATAAATGAGATGTACAATGGTACATCTGATTTAGGAGAAGTGAAGTTGCTCCGTGTGTGCCACCTCTTTGCAATCCCATGGACTGTAGTCTACCAGGCTTCTCCATCTGTGGAATTTTCCAGGCAAGACTACTGGAGTGGTTTGCCATTTCCTTCTCCAGGACATCTTCCCTACCAGGTCTCTGCACTGTAGGCAGACCCTTTATCCTCTGAGCCACCAGGGAAGCCCACCTACAACAGTAAAACAGATATATTGTCTAAAATAATTTTATCACAATAAACATCAGCTATCACTGGACTATTAATACACAATTTAACCAAGTTTTGTTCATGCAAATAATTATATAATTGCTATCATAATAAAAACTTTGCTAAAATGAAATAAAACAATTTTGAAATTACTTTTATTTATTTTTCAAGATAAGGTCCCATGCAATCCTTTTTCTCTGAAGTATTGGCTTCCTTTCCCTGGATTCACATTAAACAACCCTTCCAACTCCTAATTATCTTAAGTAACAAGGACTGCTTACAAGTAGATGTAGCATTTTGTATGTTTTTTTCTTTTTAGTGTTATTTCTTCTTGAATTTTCCCCATAACTGGAGAATATATATACAGATAGTATTTCCTCAGTTTACAGATGTGAAATCAGTGAATATGGCTTTATATGTGTGAGTGCAAAAGTTCTAAGTAATAATTAGCCAGATGGACTGGGAACGTTGAGAAACAGCCTTCCTCTACTTCTTAAACTCACTCTTTGCCACTCACATTACTGTAAATAAAATATTTAGTAGCTCTTTCTTTAAAAAATAAACACAATGAGTTTTTTGATTTGGTATGCTCATTTACCTTTATGTCAAGGGAGAAGTTAGATTTCACAAAGTAAAATATAATTTATTTTTTCTTTGTTTTGATAGATTGAGGCATACTGGAATTTTCTTATACTTCAAACTATCATGAAAATATTTTTTACTCTTATGATATTATGAAATTTTGATATTTTATAATGTCTCTAGGCTGATATTTACCTACCTTAGAAGGTCTAAGATGTAGATGAAAACTGGAATCAATTAATCATTTTGCTATGTTATCAACACTAGATCAGCGGTCTGGGTCTCTTGAAAATACCTGAAGAACTGAATTTTGCTACAGTATTGATTATGGTTACATCCTATATCTGTTACATGGAATTACATCATTTGCCCTTCTGATGCCCTGCTTGTTGATAAGTGCAAGATGTCAATTTGATTTAGTGTAAATTACACATACGGTGATTTCATTACATTTACTTAATAAATACTTAACACAAAATTTAGAGTGTTGCATATCTAATGCATCTGACAACCTTCCTGTAACCATTATTCATTGTATACATCAATATTTTATCATTTGTATGATTTCATTTCACATAATTTGTATATGAAGTATTTAAAACCTGATAAAACTAATTTTCTTAAAATTTCTCTGTGCTACATTTGTTTTCTGTGAGAGTCATAAAGTATTTTAGTATATAAGAGATTATCCAAAAATAATTATTTTCATTAAAAAACTTCCCACTGGGTTCCACCAATTTAATGATGAAATACTTTATCTGCTGCTTTATACATAAAAGGGAACTTTTTATCTTTTTGTCGTAAAGGGATTTGTGTAGGTATTTCTACATATTCAAATTTCTATTGTCTTTTCCACTGATGAAATCTTCAGTTACATGTCTTTTTTCTCTACATTTATCTAACTTGCTTCAAGAATAAAGTTAAAGACTTTTGTGTTTCCAATTCTACCTCTTCTATTCCTGTACTACCATTTTATTTCAAAAAATTCTGTATTCTCATGCGGCTTTTTCCACAGAAATAAATTTTATTTGTATGACATTTAAAGCTGGTGATTATATATAGCAGATAAAATAGAAAATATGCAAAATGTGCTGAAAGAATTATATGCAACCAGTTATATTATTCTTTATTACATGAATACTGAAGTTTAAAAGCTAACTATAAGAGCATTGAAGTTGCTTATGGCATAAAATGCTAAAATTAATTCAGCTATTTAATCTTAATAATAACAATGTAGTTAAAAATCTTTGACTTTAATAGGATTTTGTATATTTAAATAACTGAAATAATATTCCTATAAGTTTGATCTAACTGGTTATATCAAGAAACATTGTTAGTATAATAAGACTGTAGAATTTATAACTATAGCTATTTTTCATTTTTAATAGCAAAGTAATATGTCTTATTTTCTAAGAAAATAGCACTGGTGTTCTCTGATAAGTATATGAATCTTTGTACACATACTGTAAAAAATGAACCGATATTTTCAAAGAAAGCATAGAATTGTTAAATGCTTGAATATACTTTTTGTTCTGACTTTGTACATAAACTGCACTGGAAAATACAGAACGTGCGGTAATCATTGAAAAGGATACTTAGCAGCCATGAGACTTCACAACTGGCAACTGCTTACTTGATAGTCCATGCTGAAAACAGTAAGCCAGCATTTCCTCATTAATGAAAGCAATTGTTACATTTTTCAATATAGTTTCCTACCATCTGCTTCTTCATGCTGTTATAGTTTTGATTTATAGAAAATATTTATCAAAATGTTGCAAAATTGCTAGCAGGCATAATTGCAGCAATGAAATTACTAAGAAACTCTGCAAAATCTTTTAATATACTAGATAGTCCCCAGACAATCTAGGATAAATAGAATACTGTACTTTAATATGTAAAACATTTTAAAACTGCTAATTGGTATTGACTAGACCTATCCCTTGATAATGAAATTAATAAGAATTTCAGTTAAATGTTAAGACTTCTAATATTTAATAAAATGTTTATGAATTTTTTCTATATACCTGCCTATAAAATAATAAAACAGTATGGCTCTGAGTCTATGTTCAAATATAGATTCACTGATTTTTTAAAAAATGATACAATTTTTTATAATGCATTATTAATGCTAAAAATACTGATCAAAAATATAACAATTTCTGTGTAGAAAGTAATAACCAACCTAATGAGGTAAAGGTAATTTAGGATGATCTTTTGACACTGTATAGACTGAAAAAAGGATAACTGAATGGGTTCTATACCTGACTATTTATTGTATGTATATGTACATATGCAGTGTATTTGAGTATAAGTGCATCTCTGCCTATGTATGAGCTTATAAAAAAGTTTTCTAATCTCTTGATATTAGGAATGACTCCACATATAAGAACATTTTATTCTTCTGTGTGTGTGTGTGTGTNTTTGGTATGCTCATTTACCTTTATGTCAAGGGAGAAGTTAGATTTCACAAAGTAAAATATAATTTATTTTTTCTTTGTTTTGATAGATTGAGGCATACTGGAATTTTCTTATACTTCAAACTATCATGAAAATATTTTTTACTCTTATGATATTATGAAATTTTGATATTTTATAATGTCTCTAGGCTGATATTTACCTACCTTAGAAGGTCTAAGATGTAGATGAAAACTGGAATCAATTAATCATTTTGCTATGTTATCAACACTAGATCAGCGGTCTGGGTCTCTTGAAAATACCTGAAGAACTGAATTTTGCTACAGTATTGATTATGGTTACATCCTATATCTGTTACATGGAATTACATCATTTGCCCTTCTGATGCCCTGCTTGTTGATAAGTGCAAGATGTCAATTTGATTTAGTGTAAATTACACATACGGTGATTTCATTACATTTACTTAATAAATACTTAACACAAAATTTAGAGTGTTGCATATCTAATGCATCTGACAACCTTCCTGTAACCATTATTCATTGTATACATCAATATTTTATCATTTGTATGATTTCATTTCACATAATTTGTATATGAAGTATTTAAAACCTGATAAAACTAATTTTCTTAAAATTTCTCTGTGCTACATTTGTTTTCTGTGAGAGTCATAAAGTATTTTAGTATATAAGAGATTATCCAAAAATAATTATTTTCATTAAAAAACTTCCCACTGGGTTCCACCAATTTAATGATGAAATACTTTATCTGCTGCTTTATACATAAAAGGGAACTTTTTATCTTTTTGTCGTAAAGGGATTTGTGTAGGTATTTCTACATATTCAAATTTCTATTGTCTTTTCCACTGATGAAATCTTCAGTTACATGTCTTTTTTCTCTACATTTATCTAACTTGCTTCAAGAATAAAGTTAAAGACTTTTGTGTTTCCAATTCTACCTCTTCTATTCCTGTACTACCATTTTATTTCAAAAAATTCTGTATTCTCATGCGGCTTTTTCCACAGAAATAAATTTTATTTGTATGACATTTAAAGCTGGTGATTATATATAGCAGATAAAATAGAAAATATGCAAAATGTGCTGAAAGAATTATATGCAACCAGTTATATTATTCTTTATTACATGAATACTGAAGTTTAAAAGCTAACTATAAGAGCATTGAAGTTGCTTATGGCACTAAATGCTAAAATTAATTCAGCTATTTAATCTTAATAATAACAATGTAGTTAAAAATCTTTGACTTTAATAGGATTTTGTATATTTAAATAACTGAAATAATATTCCTATAAGTTTGATCTAACTGGTTATATCAAGAAACATTGTTAGTATAATAAGACTGTAGAATTTATAACTATAGCTATTTTTCATTTTTAATAGCAAAGTAATATGTCTTATTTTCTAAGAAAATAGCACTGGTGTTCTCTGATAAGTATATGAATCTTTGTACACATACTGTAAAAAATGAACCGATATTTTCAAAGAAAGCATAGAATTGTTAAATGCTTGAATATACTTTTTGTTCTGACTTTGTACATAAACTGCACTGGAAAATACAGAACGTGCGGTAATCATTGAAAAGGATACTTAGCAGCCATGAGACTTCACAACTGGCAACTGCTTACTTGATAGTCCATGCTGAAAACAGTAAGCCAGCATTTCCTCATTAATGAAAGCAATTGTTACATTTTTCAATATAGTTTCCTACCATCTGCTTCTTCATGCTGTTATAGTTTTGATTTATAGAAAATATTTATCAAAATGTTGCAAAATTGCTAGCAGGCATAATTGCAGCAATGAAATTACTAAGAAACTCTGCAAAATCTTTTAATATACTAGATAGTCCCCAGACAATCTAGGATAAATAGAATACTGTACTTTAATATGTAAAACATTTTAAAACTGCTAATTGGTATTGACTAGACCTATCCCTTGATAATGAAATTAATAAGAATTTCAGTTAAATGTTAAGACTTCTAATATTTAATAAAATGTTTATGAATTTTTTCTATATACCTGCCTATAAAATAATAAAACAGTATGGCTCTGAGTCTATGTTCAAATATAGATTCACTGATTTTTTAAAAAATGATACAATTTTTTATAATGCATTATTAATGCTAAAAATACTGATCAAAAATATAACAATTTCTGTGTAGAAAGTAATAACCAACCTAATGAGGTAAAGGTAATTTAGGATGATCTTTTGACACTGTATAGACTGAAAAAAGGATAACTGAATGGGTTCTATACCTGACTATTTATTGTATGTATATGTACATATGCAGTGTATTTGAGTATAAGTGCATCTCTGCCTATGTATGAGCTTATAAAAAAGTTTTCTAATCTCTTGATATTAGGAATGACTCCACATATAAGAACATTTTATTCTTCTGTGTGTGTGTGTGTGTGTGTGTTTGTGTGCTCAGTTGTGACTGACTCTCTGTGGCCCTACCAGACTCCTCTGTCCGTGGAATTTTCCAGGTAAGATTACTGGAATGGGTTGTCATTACTCCAGGCTCCTGCTGCTGCTGCTAAGTCGCTTCAGTCGTGTCCGACTCTGTGCGACCCCATAGACGGCAGCCCACCAGGCTCCTCTGTCCCTGGGATTCTCCAGGCAAGAACACTGGAGTGGGTTGCCATTTCCTTCTCCAATGCATGCATGCATGCTAAGTCGCTTCAATCATGTCCAACTCTGTGCAACCCTATGGACAGCAGCCCTCCAGGCTCCTCTGTCCACAGGATTCTCTAGGCAAGAATGCTAGAGTGGGTTGCCGTTTCCTTCTCCAAGGGATCTTCCCAATCCAGGGATTGAACCTTCTTAAGTCTCCTGCCTCGGCAGACGGGTTCTTTATCACTACCCCCTTGTTACTTTTTATTGGAGCCTACAGCTAGACAACAGCTGAGAGAGAGAAGTTGTGCAACTCAGTTATGTCTGACTCTTTTGCAACCACATGGACTGCAGCCCACCAGGCTCCTCGGTCCATGGAATATTCCAGGCAAGAATTCTGGAGTGGGTTGCTATTTCCTTCTCCAGGGGATCATTCTGACCCAGGGATTGAACACATGTCTCCTGTATTTCCTGCATTGGTAGGCAAATTCTTTACCACTGCACCATCTGGAAAGCCCCCCAAATTTCTTCTTGAAAGGGATGCACACACTCACACACACACACACACACACTCTATTCAGAGTTATGTCAAAAAGATGGAAAACATGAAGAAAAGTTGTAACATGTTTTAACATTTCTATTAAGTGAGATATGCAGCTGCAAACAACTTAGATATAATACAAGCACTGATTTTGTTGACCAGCAAAAGGAATATTGAAACCCACCTAAAAAGTTATTATTATCACCTGCAGAGTTCTAGCTGTGGGGTGGTTAAGTGGTAAAATACAATAAGGTTTATTGGTTAAGCACTGGATACACATCATGTTAAATATATATCAGTTTCGTTAATTGGCAAGACCATTAAGACATGAGTACAACATTCTAGATGGTGATGATTTTGATAGGATCGACCACAATATGGTTAAGTATATAATTCACGTAATAAGAAAAAGGTGCCTGCAGGCTATTGTTCCTAGCATGGATTAAAATTTACATATTGCTTCTCCTTATGTCAAAACATCTGGTGCCTGCAAATGCTAACATTTCGTTAAAAAGTTTCACAAGCCAAGAAAACTGGATTGGAATCATTGCATGTGAATCATTCAAGCATTATAATAGAATAAGAGCTATATTCAGAAAAAGTTAAATTGCTGCAAACAATACCATAGTCGAGATTATAATTTATTTGCTTACACAAGTGAAAGGTGGTGCTGTGTGTTTCGGTGGAGAAAAATAGTATTTGAGTTATATGATTATCTCTTCAAAAATACTTATTTCATATAATTACATAGAACAAGTAGGTTTCTAAGTCCTTTAAGACTTTATAATCACTCTATGTTAGAAGTAGTATGTAGTTGTATAAAACCCATTTTAATATTCCTAAGGACAAGAAGAGGGGACCCCTGAGACTTTATTCATTCTGGCATTAAATTTCTACTTATTCATTGGTAGATATAAAAAGCAGATACATATGAATTAACTTTTCTTATTTTTTTTTTTGAGTACATGAATTGCCTTTTCTACCTAGGCTCTCAAATCAATAAAGTTAGTTCTTCCAACTTCTGTAGCATCACCTTTCTCTTGTGTTAGCAAATAAATTATCATCTTGACTATGGTATTGTTCGCAGCAAGGTTTTCCTACTTCAAGAGTTTTTCTCACCACCCCAATCAACCGTTACCATTTTCATGGTCCTTGCTGGCTATAGCAGCTAGCTGCTGCTTAAAATCTATGTTTGTATTGCTGCTTTTCTTCGCCATGTGTATATTACTTTCTTCAGTAGATGAATGGGCATTGAAAGCAAAAAATATACCTTAGCTTTCTCTGTATTTCACATTATTTAAAAGTGTCTTGCTTATCATACTGTTTTATTAATAAATGACTAGGTGATGGTTAACTGTAGGTAAAGAAAGTGCACAAGTGTCAGATTTTTCAGATAATGATACGGTGCTCACTCAAAGCTGTGACCATTCACTGAATTGCATCTCTTCCGATCTCTCCTTGCCAGTTATTTCAATTGCAGTGAGGTAAATATGTGTCTTCTTTCAGTTTATTTAAAAAATGAGTTCCAGAAGTGAAAATAATATCAAAACCTACAATAGATATAGAGAAATGTTCTACTCTAGAATCCATCTACTTACTCATTCACTCTTTGTTTAATAAATATCTCCCCAAAGAACAGTGCTTGTTGATAAGGGGACTATAAAAGATGATCTTTCAATAAGGTGTAGTATGTGCTGTGCTGGCAAGATTAAGTGTGCTTTGGAAGTAAAGTTCAGTTCAATTCAGTTGCTCAGTCGTGTCTGACTATTTGCGATGCCATGCTGTCAGGGTATCTGGACCACCCCAGGAAACCTGAGATCTAAAGACAATATGGGGGCTGGCCTTGTTCAAGAAGGGGAAGTGAGAAAGAGAAGAGGGAGGATTCTTTAAGTAGAGGCAGTCAGTCAGACTCCTATGATTAGTTAGAGAACTCATGAATGCTTTTGGTATAACTCTTTGAGGTTAGAAAATTTAGATTTACTTGGAGTAACTAGCCTTAAAATCTTACTTCTTTATCAAACAGGACACAAGTTATTCAGGCACTTGGTCAGAGGACTTTTCCTCTGCCCCAAGTAAGAAAGTACTTACTGTGTGTCTATGTGAAGAGGAGGTGTAGGAGGAAGAAGTATACTGAGATGGTAAACTGAGGCATACTGCATACTGTTCTCAAACAGCTTCCAGAGGGATCTTTTTCTTATTAGTATTAAACATATAGTAGCCCCTATGTTTGCCTTTTTAATACTTTTTCCATACTGTCTATGAATGCTCAACAATCCACAATAACACCATGCCTCTTTCTGTTAATTTGTGTGTGTGTGTGCTCAGTCAGTTCTGTTGTGTCTGATTCTTTGCAACCCCAGGGACTGTAGCCCACATGGGTCCTCTGTCCATGAATTCTCCAGGCAAGAATACTAAAGTGGATTGTGATTTCCTTCTCCAGGGGATCTTCCCAACCCAGGGATCACACTAATGTCTCCTGCATTTCAGGTGGACTCTTTACCACTGAGCCACTGGGGAAGCCCTTAATACCCTTAATACTCTGTACATTTTATTTAAGAAATCTAGTGCAAAAACTATTGACACATAAGTGGAAAGGTCTACTATATCCTTGAATAGGAAGACTCAATTTAATAATATTTTCAATTCCCCCCAAACAAATTTATAAATTTCATCAAACCAAATAGGTTTTTGTTAACCAAGCAAGTTGATATTAAACTTTACAAGATAAATAAATAAGAAAAAAGGGAAACATCTGAAAAAAAAGAGCAATGAGGGAAGACAATGGCTACCAGATATTAAAACATATCTTTCAGTCTAATTATTTTAAATTCTGTGGTCTGGGAAATGAGTAAACAGAGAATCCAAAACATAGAAATAAGCCTAAGTAGATATTGGAATTACATATAAAGGAAACAGTTTTTACTTAGTAATATATATGTGTGTGTGTATTACATACATATTGCATGCATAGAAATGTTCTCCTTTAGGTGATAAAGAGAAAGATAGGAATATGTACTTATATTTGCTGTATATGTGAAAATAAGCTGTTAAAGGACATACAAGAACCCAATGCCTGTGTTAAAGGTGGAGCAGCTCTGGGGATACTTTCACTACATATCTTTTTATTATTTTTTCCTAAATTTTGAAGCATATCAATGCATTTAGTCAACAATTTAAGACATGTGGTACGTTTATATTAAAAGTTTACTGGCCCAGTTGTCTCTATTTTCATTCTCTTCATTCACCCACAGTACTGTTGGCAATCTTGGTTTTCAAATCCCTTTGGCCAGTGACAGTTCTTACTTTCCTGTTTGAAGACAAGAAAGGCCAAATGAAGGAAAAAGGAAGTGAATATGTATACTTATTTTGAGGGATATTCTCAGAAGTAATTAGATCTCCACCCTGATACAAACATTAGCTAAGACCCTTGCAGGAGGCAGAGTAATGGCTCACTCCTGCTAAAGAGTGCACATTCCAATTCCTGGAACCTGTGAGTATTGATATATGATATGATTGAATTAAGGATCTTAAAATGGTAGATTACTTTCTAAGTGGATCCAGATTAGTTATCAGTTCAGTTCAGTTCAGTCGCTCAATCGTGTCCAACTCTTTGAGACCCCATGAATCACAGCATGCCAGGGCTCCCTGTCCATCACCAACTCCCAGAGTTCACTTAAACCAGAGAAACTTTCCAAGCTGTGGTCAGAAGGAGATGAAACTTCATCATTTGCTTGACAAACAGTACTTAACTGAGATAGAAGTTGTGTTACCAGTCACCATCACAGAACTAAATGTAGGGTTAGAATCTCAGGTCAGTTGATTTCAGACCAATGTGCTATTACTCATATTGTAAAATCCCAGTCTAGCTACAGGAGCAACTGATACAATGCTTGCAATACAATTATTTCCTCAATAAAGGTTTACTGGATGAATATGACTTGGAATTTGTCAATACATGAAGGCATACACAGTGAAGAATTAGTTCTGGCTTTTACATTTTAAAAATGAGGAAAATAATAATAGCTATGTAAACTGAGATTTTAAAGGTGTCCAACCTAGAGTATGGAGAAGGCAATGGCACTCCACTCCAGTACTCTTGCCTGGAAAATCCTATGGATGGAGGAGCCTGGTAGATTGTAGTCCATGGGGTCGCTAAGAGTCTGATATGACTGAGCGACTTCACTTTCACTTTTCACTTTCCACTTTCATGCATTGGAGAAGGAAATGGCAACCCACTCCAATGTTCTTGCGTGGAGAATCCCAGGGACAGGGGAGCCTGGTGGGCTGCCGTCTATGGGGTCGCACAGAGTCAGACACGACTGAAGTGACTTAGCAACAACCTAGAGTAGTGTGGGTAGTATGGATAGATCACTAGTGAGTACAGTGGAATAGGTATAGTTTTTGTGGATCACTGAAGAGAGCATCAAGGAGATGAAGACTGCTTGTAGTAGACTTGATATTGAAAGTTATGGGTATGAGTGTGGTCTCAGAAAAAGGAAAAAGAGAAAAGAAGGATGGAAGAGCTAAAAGTAAAAGGAAGTAAAAGAGGGCGGAGAAAGAAGAGGGAAGGCCAAGGAGAAAGGGAAAGAGGGAGAGGAAGAAGACAAGGATAAAGAAGAGATGAAGATGTATCATTTCAACGAAAAACAAAGACTATCTATTTTCATTTAAATTACTCAGAAGAGGAAAGAAAGAAGGTTGACCTTTTTTAAATTAATTTTTTAAATTGAAGGATAATTGCTTTACAGAATTTTATTGTTTTCTGTCAAACCTCAGCATGAATCAGCCTTAGGTATATATATATATGTATATATATATCTCCTTCCTTTTCAACCTCCCTCCCAGCTCCCTCCCCATCCCACTCCTCTAGATTGATACAGAGCCCCTGTTTAAGTTTCCTGAGCCATGCAGCAAATTCCAGTTGGCTATCTATTTTACACATGGTAATATGTCTCCATGTTACTCTTTCCATACATCTCCCCCTCTCCTCCTCTCTCCCCATGTCCATAAATTGATTCTCTACATATGTTTCTCCATTGCTGCCCTGTAAATAAATTCTTCAGTATCATTTCTCTAGATTCTGTATATGTGTTAAAATACAATATTTCTCTTTCTCTTTCTGAGTCNGATCATATAACCCAGATCACAGCTTGTTACGCTAAGCTATTTGCACTTATCACCACAAAAGTGGTATTTGTGCTTTGTTGGACATTATTACAGATGCACAGACATTATAGTAAATAAAATCAAGATGCCACCTTCATTTTACTTAGTTTTAAGTAGGAATTATAGGCAATTAACAAATTAAAACATAGTAAAATATATTAAAAAAAACATAATACTTTGATGTTCTATTAATCCTGTGATGAAAATAAGGGATGATAACGTTATAGACAGGGATGAGAATCAAGATATATGCTTTGGACACATGATCAGGGAGAATACTATAGAATAGGTGACATTTGAACAGAGATCACAAAGCTATGAGTGTACAAGTTGCACAAAGGACAAGGCCAGGCAACAGAGAGAGCAAATGTTAAAAAGGCTGACTGTGGAAACAATTTAGCCTGTCTGAGGTATTGAAAGGCCAATGTGCTCTATTGTGGAGAAAGTGGAAGACTGTATTAGAGACTTGGGTATAGAGACAGGCATTGCTTCTGGGCTAGAATTATGGCCGTATGTGTCTGATAATATTAAAATATTTGTTCCCAATTTTACCATGACTAGATTACTTAGGATATAAGCAAGTTATAGGAAAAGGCAATGGCACCCCACTCCAGTACACTTGCCTGGCAAATCCCATGGACAGAGGAGCCTGGTAGGCTGCAGTCCATGGGGTCACTGGGAGTCGGACATGACTGAGCGACTTCACTTTGACTTTTCACTTTCATGCATTGGAGAAGGAAATGGCAACCCACTCCAGTGTTCTTGCCTAGAGAATCCCAGGGACAGGGGAGCCTGGCGGGCTGCCATCTCTGGGGTCGCACAGAGTTGGACATGACTGAAGTGACTTAGCAGCAGCAGCAGCGGCAGCAGTAGCAGCAGCAAGCAAGTTATTACAGCTTCTCCTTCACAATACTAACTGAAGTAGTGTGATTGGTGCACTGGTAACTAGGCTATTTCTTGAGCCAGTATTCATTTGTTGTATTGAATGTCTTTTTCTGACAAATACTTTGCACAGAGAGATGACTCATGAGTATGCGAAGGCAAAGCATACTCTAAAACATGTGAATGTTGGCAAAAGCTTTCAGGGCTTTCTTCAACAGTGTGGAAATGACATAGACCATCATTCATTCCAGCCTTTTCCTTTGGGAAGACGCTGAGTCATTTTGGTAGAACTGATTCCACTCCAAGTCTCAAGGGTATATTTTTGCAATAGGGACTGGTCCAGGTAACTCAGGCTTATAAATGACTCATGGCTTTTCCTTGGCAACATAATTGGTAGTAAAGTGTAGTAAAGCTCAGGAACCTCAATGCCTTCATTTAGTGGTGTTGCAAAGTGATTTGCTTGCTGTCTCTCTGTGTTTGTGAACAGAGCAGCATGTAGCACTGGTTACTGCTGGAAGCCATATTGTCTTCTGGAGGAAAGTCACCCAAGGACAAAGTTGATGTATGTGGGAAGGAAGAAGCTGTGAGAAATCCAGAGAAACATGGCTGGCACACTAACTGACTTCCACCTAAATCCTACTTTATCATACGTCTTTTTAACTTCTGTTGTTTAAAAGACTTCTCCTTTAATACTTCAGGTAGCTTGACGGGAATTTCTGTTACAAACAAAACATGCTAATAGATACACCAAACAAACTTCACCCTGTGTGTGAGACATGGTCGCTTGCAGAGCAGCAGGCATGACTCCCATGTGTTTACGTTTAAGATGGGAGCAGAGGATTGAGAAATCTCCATCTGAGCTCTTTGCAGGTATCATAATGTCATTCTCATACCAAAACCCCCATTTCCTTATCTTCAGGACATCCAGTGGGATAAGTCCCTGTAAGCCTGAGATATGTGAAAGAGGAAAGTTAGATGTCAGAGAGACAGCTGTTTTCCTTTTCAAACCCAGGGAAACCTGGTCACAATTCTTTTTTGCATCCCCTTTACTGTTCCTAGATTATTTCTCTTATTGATGAAAATAATTTACATGATTTAAAAAGCTGTCCTCTTGATATTCACAGGATGCGCATAATTTTGAATGCAAAAAGGACAGGATCACTGTGAAATGTAGCTTCACACATTCACTCATTTATCCATTTATCAAACGTCTTTTGATTCTCTGTCAGATGTCTTACATTCTATCAGTGGTTAACAGATAATTCTTAAGGAACTCATTGGTGGGGGAAAGGAACCAATATAACCACAGTTAAACGCAGGATCTCATAGGAGGACCAACTAACCCAGACTTATGAGAGTCAAGAGAGGATTCCTGAAGGAAATGGCATCTTTGTTGAGTATATCGTGAATGCCACTAATTGAAATCATGGTAAGCAGATTTCTTTAAAATTTTAGCAAATTATTTATTTTGTTGTTTTTAAAGTAAACTAATATTTATCATTTTAAAAAGAAATAATAAAAAACAAATAGCCCAAATATATAAAATAATATGAAAAATGTGATACATAAAAAGATAAATATAAAATTATATATAATAGTACAATTTTCTAAAAAATACATCACTATGATTTGTTAGTAAAAATAAATACAACAAAATTTAGTTATGAACATAGATATTCTTACTATGTAAAGAAAGATTTCTACTGATCTTTCCCTATTAATATGTATGTATATTTGTGCATATGTGTGAATGTGTGAATCTGTATGTAACATGCGTAAGATTTCTTTTTGCAAAAGTATCATCACATTGCATTTTAGTTTTTTTGCTTATTGTGTTAGGGATATTTCTTTTGTCTACATTGTTACAATGGCTTCATAAGTATATCTCCTGGTACATATATAGAACTTTTTCTCTAGGACACAAATATGGATAATAGCTATAATAGGCGGTAACTCGTCAAAGTAAGAGCATCATTTTGTATCCCTGGCTGAAGCATTTGATCATTCTCTGCGGCTACAGATGCCAATGCTGTATTTTGTCTTCTGTTTTACCTTTTTCAATTGAATGGGATAAATGTTGCTATTTTGACTTATTTTACATTTCACTGACTACTACTTGTACTAAATTTTTAAAAAGCTTTTGGCCATTTGAGTTTCTTTAGCAAGTATTCTCTTTCTATTCTTTGCCTCTTGGATGTTTTATTGTTTGTTGTCATGAAACTATTTTTAATTGATTCTAAGGATTCTAAATATGGGTGGCGATACTTTGTTGGTTGTACATTTGTAGGTATGTTTTTCTAGTCTGTGGCTTTATTTTATTTTTTAAACTTTGTTGATGTATCATCATCCATATTTGTGTCTTTTAAAACACAAATTTTAATCTCTGATATAGTGAAAGTTTTCAATTACCCTTTCTGAGAGGTATTTGTTATATCTATCTAGGAAATTTTCTGCTCTTTTGTTTATTAAAGATAGTTCATCTGTACCTTTTGATAGTTTAAATATTTTACTTTATACATTTATATCAAAATCTTCTGGATCTTATTTTTGTATATATAGTAAGGTAGTAGTCAAATTTTCTTTTGTTCCAACTTATTTCAACATCATTTATTAAATAATCTAAAATGATTATATTATACTATGCCATGGTATATACTTGGACAAATTTCTGTGCTCTTGTTCTTTTGTTTTTTGTCAAGTATAATTTTGTCAGCCCACACTGCTTTTCTGCAATGGTTTTAAATTGTTTTAATATATAGGAGAATAGGTCCCTAGTTTTTTTCCTTCAAAACTGTCCTTTTGTATTCATATGAGTATGAGAAACATTTTCCTAGTTTTGTGAATCATGTACATAATTTTTATTAAATTACATTTAATTTAAAGATTAATTTGGGAAAATTTACATCTTTACTATGTCAAGCTTTTTTCTTACAGCAAGTTTTATGTAGCTAAGAGTGTTCTGTAATTTTTTTCTAAGATCTTCCACAATTTTATTACATTTATACCTCTGTTTTAAAATTTTTTCTTCCATTAAGATGCAAATTTTTTACACTGGAATTTTTCTGTGCTTAAATTTGGGGTAGATTTCTGCATTTCTAGGAACTTGTACATTTCATCTAAGTTTTCTAATTTGTTAGCACATAATTATTCATATTATTTCCTTATAATCCATTTTACTTTTGTTAGATTGGTGGTGAACTCTTTTATTCCTGATTTTAGTAATTTGAGTCTTTTCTTCATATTTCTTTTTTTTTTTTAATTGGTCAGTCTGTACCAGTAATCCCCATCTGTAGACATTTAATCCAAAGAATCTTGCTAGATTTTTTGTTAGTTACAACAATATATTTACATATGTTCTTGAATTTTCTATATTGACAGTCTCTGAGAAACTTTTTTCTTCCTTTGTAATGCTTATATCTTCTAGTTCTAAGTTTATTGACATCAATAGTTGAGTATTAAGTTAGCAATGATACGGGCTTTCTGACTTTATTGATGTCAATAAAAATTTTAAGAAAAAAGTATTCAAAATTGGAAAAAGGTAAAAAAGAATACTGGATGCTTTTCCAGTGCTTGTAACTTTGACTTTTTAATTGATTAAATGATTTTACAACTCTGAAGGGGTAAATGTGAACGGGCAGAAAAATTGATTGTGATGTAAATTATTAAAACTCAACATTCAGAAAACTAAGGTCATGGCATCTGGTCCCATTAGTTCATGGCAAATAGATGAGGAAGCAAGGCAAACAGTGAGAGACCTTATTTCCTTGGGCTGCAAAATCACTGTAGATAGTGACTGTAGCCATGAAATTAAAAGACATTTGCTCCTTGGGAAAAAAGCTATGACCAATCTAGACAGCATATTAAAAAGCAGAGACATTATCTTGCTGACAAAAGTCCATCTAGTCAAAGCTATCGTTTTCCCAGTAGTCATGTATGGATGTGAGAGTTAGACCGTAAAGAAAGCTGAGCACCGAAGAATTGATGCTTTTGAACTGTGGTGTTGGAGAATACTGTTGAGAGTCCCTTGGACTGCAAGGAGATCCAACCAGTCAATCTTAAAGGAAATCAGTCCTGAATATTCATTGGAAGGACTGATGCTGAAGCTCCAATACTTTGGCCACCTGATGTGAAGAAATGACTCATTTGAAAAGACCCTGATGCTGGGAAAGATTGAAGGTAGGAAGAGAAGGGGACGACAGAGGATGAGATGATTGGAGGGCATCACTGACTCGAAGGACATGAATTTTAGTATGCTTTGGGAGTTGGTGACGGACAGGGAAGCCTGGCATGTTGGCATCCATGGAGTTACAAAGAGTCAGACACAACTGAGCAACTAAACCGACTGAGAGAAAAGCAAATGATCCTTGCCCATAGCAGTGCAAAAGAATCTTGTCTGGTAGTCATGCAATTGATTTTAATACAAGTTTATTTTATGTTCATATGATAAAACTTTTTAAAGCTCTGCTTTGGCAGTGTAAATGTTTATACATTTGTTTTAGCAATAAATATGAAACTTGCTAAAAGTTTTCAGTAAATTGTTTTCCATTGGTGTAGGGAGGTTCAATCTGTTCATATATGTGGGAGCTGTAGGGAGTATTTGTCTCTCTCTTTTTTTTTTTTAACTTTAGTTTTATTTCATTTTTTTCTCTTTTTTGAATTTTATACATATGGATATGCAATTTTCCAAGCACCATTTGTTGAAAAGACTATTCTTCTTCCACTGAATTGTCCTTGTACCTTTGTTGAAAGTCAATTTTTCATATATTTGTAGGTATATTTCTGGACTATCCTGTTCTATCGACCTCTTCAACTTATGTATGCCAATACTACACTGTCTGGATTACTGTACCTTTAAAACTTGTCTTGAAAGCACTTAGTGTAGGTTTAGGAACTTTTTTTCATCTTTTTTAAGATCCTTTACTTTTCCATATGAATTTTAGAATCAGCTTGTCAGTTTTGCACATTGACAGCTGAAATTTTGACTGGGTTTGTTGTGACTATAAATCAGTTTGGGAAGAAATAGATTCATAACAAAATGGAGTCTTTAGACTAACCACTGAATTTTGTAGAGTTCATCAGATTTTCCACATGTTATCTGTTAATAAAGACAGTTTTATTTATCTTTTCTCAATTTGAGTTCCTTTTAGTTCTTCTTCTTGCCTGACTATTTTATTGGCTAAACCCATAGCGGAAGTTGAACAACAGTGGTGAGAGTAGAAATCCTTGTATGTTTCTGACCTTTTGGGTAGAAAATATACAAAATCTGTGAAGAATTTTTTTCAATTTATTTCCAAAGGCATAGACTGATATAAAAAAATTAAAGTTCAGACCAGAATCCTCAGTAAATATATCAATCTTTTGTTTGAAAAAGTCTATGCCCAGGAGTTGAGATTATACTCTAAGTGTTGGATTTGCCTTTGAAATATAGCAAAGCTGGAATCATATTCATTTGCAGTCAGTTCAGTCACTAGGTCATGTCCAACTCTTAGCGACCATATGGACTGTAACACAAAAGGCTTCCCTGTCCATCACCAACCCCTGGAGCTTGCTCACACTCGTGTCCATTGAGCTGGTGGCTCCATCCAACCATCTCATCTTCTGTCATCCCCTCCTCCTCCTGCCTTCAATCTTTCCCAGTATCAGGGTGTTTTTTAATGAGTCAGTTCTTCACATCAGGTGGCCAGAGTATTGGAGTGTCAGCTTCAGCATCAATCCTTCCGATAAATATTCAGGACTGATTTCCTTTAGGGTTGATTGGCTTGATCTTGCAGTCCAAGGGACTCTCAAGAGTCTTCTCCAACACCACAGTTCCAAAAGCGTCAATTCTTCGGCACTCAGCTTTCTTTATGGCCCAGCTGTCACATCGTACATGACTACTGGAAAAAACATAGCTTTGACTAGACAAGGATTTTGTTGGCAAAGTGATGTCTCTGCTTTTTAAGATGCTGTCTATGTTTGTCACACGTTCCTTCCAAGGAGCAAGCATCTTTTAATTTCATGGTTGCAATCACCATCTACAGTGAGTTTGCAGCCTGAGAAAATACAGTCTCTCACTGTTTCCATTGTTTCCCCATCTATTTGCCAAGAAGTGATGGGACCAGTTGCCATGATCTTAGTTTTTTGAATGCTAAGTTTTAAGCCAACTTTTTCACTCTCCTCTTTCACTTTCATCAAGAGNCAGAATGCCTATATGCTGTCTCTTATACACATCTAGAAAATACAGTCTCTCACTGTTTCCATTGTTTCCCCATCTGTTTGCCAAGAAGTGATGGGACCAGTTGCCATGATCTTAGTTTTTTGAATGCTAAGTTTTAAGCCAACTTTTTCACTCTCCTCTTTCACTTTCATCAAGAGGCCTTTAGTTCCTCTTCACTTTCTGCCATATGAATGGTGTCATTTGCATATCTGAGGTTATTGATATTTCTCCCAGCAATCTTGATTCTGGTTTGTGCTTCATCAAGTCTGGCATTTCACATGATGTACTCTGCATATAAGTTAAATAGGCAGGGTGACAATATATAGCCTTGACGTACTCCTTTCCCAATTTTGAACCAGTCCATTGTTCCATGTTTGGTTCTAACTGTTGCTTCTTGACCCGCATACAGATTTCTCAGGAGGCAGGTAAGGTGGTCTGGTTCATTTTAACAAAGCCTAAAACAAAATTTTGATAGCTGCAGTTTACCTCCAATGATTTAACCTTTTGCTGAAAGAAAAGTTTGTACTCTATAGAGGAAAATAACATAATCCAGAGTTTTTCCACTACAACTTTTACAATAGTTGGAATATCATTCACTATCACTAGACCTGTGAAAAAGTAGAGAAAAATTACTGATAAAAAAGAAATTATTTTATGTCAAAAGTTACAAATCCAGGTATAATCCTGATAATTGGATTTAGCAGAAAATGACTTAAAAACAACAAATTTTCAAAATTTTTTATTTCTGAAAAAATCCTATTTTGGATTTAGAAGCTAATTAAAAGCTTTCTTTCTCTTTCTACTTCTGGTGAAACAATTCTAAGACATTATCATTAGTAAGTGAATGACCTCATAAGAGTAGGAAGTAGATCAGTTTCACAAAATTAAAAGAGAAACATGATAAATAAAATTAAAATGCATTATCCTTGCTGAAATTGCAAATTTAAAGATAATAATATACAATGTTCTGCCTATCAAATTCAGAAAGGTGAAAATAAATATTAAGATGGCATTCTGTTACTACTTGGAGGCTTTAAATTGTATGTACTCAGCAGCATGACATTATATGCCAGAAGCCTTAAGGTTGCTAACATTTTGATACAAATTTCACTTCCCAAAATATATAATAAGAAAACAAAGTTGAGTGCAAGCAAATATTTATATATGTTTGTTTATTCTAACTTTATTGACAATAGCACAATGTGAGGAGCACATACATTTCCTATAAAGTTGGATGATTAATTGATTGCTTATTTTGTTTAAGAAGTATGCAGTCATTTAAAATATTCACTTATTTCAAATA